>JBBPBX010019492.1:22365-38050 GCA_038048925.1 Garcialebias charrua | reverse complement strand
TTTGCAAAAAATCAGAGAACCTAAACTTTAAGGTTCATTTTAATTTGAACTTGAAAGAAATCATGTAATTTAAGTAACTTTTAAAATCAGTTATCCAGATGTTTTGTGAGCAACAAAAACCTTGAGCTGACTCAGCTCAAACCTGCAGCTCCTTCATGTAAACTAAAGTAAAAGATGTGATGTCTTTTTCTTGTCTTAAATTTGTTCTCGTATAATAAAGACTCCTACACGGTCAAAAACTGAGTGTTGTATAAAAACCTGTTTATTATTTTCAAAGAGACAAACAATGCACAGATAAGTCTGAAAAACAAAAAACACTTGAACAGATCAGAAATTCCTAATGCAAGACATCAGCAAAGAACAGCTTGGTGGTATTTAAGTCCTGCAAATTTGAGATAATTTTTTTAATTTTAAAATAAGATAATCTAAGTTATTACTGAATTCTTCTTCAGCCTTCAGTGTGGAGGAATGACACACTTGTTGTGTAATTCAAAGGCGATGAGAACAACCTTCTCAGAGCAGTCAGTCTTCTTTACGACGTGTCCATGGAGGCTGATTCTGAAACATAAACATAAACTCTTCACAATCATTCATGAATTATGAGTTAAACTCTACATCAAGATTATGATAAATTAATAAAGATAGCGGAACAGAGCTCTGATTCAGTTATCTTTATGAAATGTATTTCTTACAGCCTTTGTAAACACACACCTCTTCAGGTTTACGTATGTATCAGGTCAGAATTGAAAATCAATCAATAAAAATTGATCTGGTATTTATGGAGTCACAACATTCAGCGCACACGCATGCACACAGACATTTCTGTTAGAAAAACAAAAAACAAAACACCTGACAAATGCAACATAATTCACTTTTAATGCCCAACTGAACAAATTCAGTATCTGTCATCACGTGCTGCTGATCAAACATATTGATTATCTGATCATCATCATCAGTGTGAGCGTCTATATAAAATCAGTAAAACAACGCCAAGAAGGAATGACATCAGCAATTAACCTAAAGAAGCAACTGTTGCTGCCATCAGTCTGAGAGGGGTCAAAGGTAATTTAGAAACTACTTGGAGCTCATGATTGTACAGAGATTATTCACATGTAGGAAAGCTTTAAGACAGCTGTGAATCTCAGGAGCCAACATCTGTTTAGACGTATTGCTTTACACATTAAAGGTTTTATTTGATCCAGCTGAAACGCAGCTCGGGTGTAAAGTATTGAAATTTGAGTCATTTCTTCTACAAAAGGACAAAAAAACAAACTCACGTGTTTCGTTAAAGAGGAAGGACTCCTGATACTCCTTCATGTACTGTGATGATCTGGCCTCGTCCAGGAACAGAGAATAAACCCTTTTTATGTCCTCCACCTGAACTTCTGTTCCCTGCAAAAGGTAAAAAAAATAAAACACCAGAAGCGGTCGTAACTAAACTACGGAAGGGTATTGCTCTCATCCATGAAATAATATTTTTTGAGCTTATGTAGTAAAAACGTGATATTATGTAGTAAAAACGTGATAATTATGTAGTAAAAACGTGATATTATGTAGTAAAAACGTGATATTATGTAGTGAAAACGTGATATTATGTAGTGAAAACGTGATATTATGTAGTGAAAACGTGATATTATGTAGTGAAAACGTGATATTATGTAGTGAAAACGTGATATTATGTAGTGAAAACGTGATATTATGTAGTGAAAACGTGATATTATTATGTAGTGAAAACGTGATATTATTATGTAGTGAAAACGTGATATTATGTAGTGAAAACGTGATATTATGTAGTGAAAATGTGATATTACCATATTCTCCGGTGTATTATACGCTGTATTTTTGCTCATTTGAATGTCCAGCGTATTAAACACCGAAGAGTATTATTTATGGATTTTTTCCCATATTTTTAGACCCATTTTTCGCTCTTGATTCTTCGTTTTTCATTTTTGGCAAAAATGGTACAGTACCAGTTTCGGCCGCTATACGGGCGCTGTAGGCAGCAGCCAGCAGAGGACTCAGAGAGCGAAGAGGAAGAGGGGCCAGTTTCCAGCTCAAGTGTCCGAAAAAAGCCTCCTCTGGTCGGACTGACTCTGTCGCTGCCCGCTCCCTGCTGTGGATGTATCGGTAGCTGTTTTTGCTTGCAAGATACCACTCATAAACCACACCGCGGATTTTTAAATCCAGCTGATTTCACATTTGGTTCAGCTCAGGAGCCCGTCTGCTATAGTGAGGTAAAAAATATATTTAAGCGTTTATTTAGCTAAATTTAAAGAAACAAAGCGTCCAGTCCGAGCCGCCTGCCTAAAAATCGGCGAACTTTTTTTAAAAAATCCAGCTGATTTGAACATTTCGTTAAGCTCAGAAGCACGTCTGCTATGAAGTCAGCTAAGAAATATATTTTTTCTCGCAAATAAATAATTGTTTTACCGTGTTTCCTTGTGAAGATCTTCGTACTCGCTTGCTTCTGTCGCCGCCATCTTGATTAGGGCAAATGAGGCTCTGACGCGTCACGTGGTGATGACGCGTATTAAACACCGAAGCGTATTGTTTACGTTTTTTCTTGTTTATTGTTAATAATTGGACAAAGCGTATTAAACACAGGAGCGTATTTTCCTTTGGTGAATACGGTATGTAGTGAAAATGTGATATTATGTAGTGAAAACGTGATATTATGTAGTGAAAACGTGATATTATGTAGTGAAAACGTGATATTATGTAGTGAAAACGTGATATTATGTAGTGAAAACGTGATATTATGTAGTGAAAACGTGATATTATGTAGTGAAAACGTGATATTATGTAGTGAAAACGTGATATTATGTAGTGAAAACGTGATATTATGTAGTGAAAACGTGATATTATGTAGTGAAAACGTGATATTATGTAGTGAAAACGTGATATTATGTAGTGAAAACGTGATATTATGTAGTGAAAACGTGATATTATGTAGTGAAAACGTGATATTATGTAGTGAAAACGTGATATTATGTAGTGAAAACGTGATATTATGTAGTGAAAACGTGATATTATGTAGTGAAAACGTGATATTATGTAGTGAAAACGTGATATTATGTAGTGAAAACGTGATATTATGTAGTGAAAACGTGATAAGTATAGATGTAGAAACGTACTCATCCACATGGTGGCAGTAGTAGGCTTTTTTCCTGCATGGACAACTGGTAAAAAGAGTAAGAACAAGTTCGCCCGTACGCTGTATATGTACTGTGTGTGTGTGTATATAAACACAGTACACACACAACCACACCCAAAGGGAGCATGACAGGTTTGGTGTTCTTCTGTCATACCTCAATGATGTTCAGACAAGTAAACAGAACAAGCTGTTTGTCCAAACAGTCAGCCATTACGTGTTAGCAGGCAGGCTAAAAACAGCGTACGGGCAAACTTGTTCTTACTCTTTTTACCAGTTGTCCATGCAGGAAAAAAGCCTACTACTGCCACCATGTGGATGAGTACATTTCTATATCTATACTTATCACGTTTTCATTACATATCACGTTTTCACTGCATAATATCACATTTTCACTACATATCACGTTTTCACTACATAATATCACGTTTTTACTACATAATTATCACGTTTTTACTACATAATTATCATGTTTTTACTACATAAAATCACGTTTTTACTACATAAGCTCAAAAAATATTATTTCATGGATGAGAGCAATACCCTTCCGTACTGAACTACACAGTGAATTTAGACACATCATATTTGCTGTACGTCACGCTGAGCTCACCTTGCGTTTACGACAAACCAGCCCTGCAGTGCTGATCAGCTGAATGGCATAGCGAAGTGACGTCTCCATGCCGATGCGAGTGAGGACCGTGTGAGCCTCCTCGCTCAGCTCCACATCCTCTTCCTCACACCTAAAGCACATAGTGATGCAGGTTTACGTTCCCTTGTCTGCTGCCAGGAGGACATCAGTGGTGGAGCGGAGACTCACCGGATCTTGAGGATCTGCTTCGTCTCTTTCTCAGAGTAAGGAGAGGTGGCGATGATGAGCAGGCGGTCCAGCAGGTCGATGGGGATGCCATGAGGGCTCTGGTAATTTGTGCCACGGATTCTACGGTAAAACAAGAGCGACCATTTAACATTAATATTACAACTAACAGAGTCTATAAACTGGTCATAAATATTGAATATGGGTCAAAACCGTTGACTTGTCCACCCCGTGTGGCTCTTCCATGAATGCTGCTGCTGACCAGTTTTCAGTCACTCCAACTCTTTCCATAAGTCAACAAATGCACACGGTGGTCTGCAGCTGTTCACAAATTTGCTTACAAATGTTTAATTTAATTTACCGTTAAAAAAAGGGCTGCAAGCTCAATCCTCCAGGTAGAGAACTATTTCATTCCACCACATGTGCACATGTGATGTGATTGACAAAGAAACCTTGACCATGAGATAACAACAGCAAAGGTTAAATCATGTCAACTGGACCAGTTTCTTTAAGTGGGAAACGTTTTGTCCCCCATCCAGAGGACTTCTTCAGTCTACGGCGTGTTAACCAGATACAGAAACTGGTTCAGATTAAATTAATTAAGCTTTTTTTTTGTTGTTATCTGTCTGGATGATTGAGCCTACAACCTTTTTTCTGAAACACTTTGGCCTTGATTGTCCTCAAACTGGCTGTAGACAGACGAAGTCCTCTGGATGAGGGACGAAACGTTTCTCACTTGAAGAAACTGGTCCAGATGATACAATTTAACATTTTTTGTTAATTTACTGTAATTTCCGGTCTATATGCTGCTACTTTTTCACAGGCTTTGAACACTGCAACTTATACGTTGTGGCTAATTTATGGATTATTATTATTTTTTGATAGGCTAACGAGCTTCATGCCACCAAAACATTTAGCCTCATCACACCTGGGCGCTCACACAGTTGCACAATACACGTCACTCTTGGGGGGTAGGTCCTTGTGACTCAATGAGACTACCTGTATAAATAAAGTTGTTGTTTTTTAAATCTGACCAATGATATTACGGAATATATCAGAGGAGAGAATGGGGAGGGCGGGAATCCCCACTCCCATGAGGGGAGATTCCCCTGAATGCAGAGCAACTTTTGCTCAAGTCTTTCAGTGGATCCTGACCACGGAGCAGAAGGACAGCACAAAGGTAGTGCTTCTCCTTGGCCTTTGACACTATCTGAGATGTTGACTTTTAATCATTTTAATCGCTTGTATTATTTAATTGTATGATTGCTCAACTTTTATTATGTGGCTTTTAATCATTTTAATTACCTGACTGTATGATTGTTTTGTTGTGTGTACAGCACTTTGGTCCTGTGGGTGTTTAAAGTGCTCTATAAATAAAGCTTGTATGGTATGGAACGATTTGAAGTTCTTTATGGAACACTGGGACACCATGTCATCCGGACCAGAGAGGACAAGGATAGCCCAAGTTGTTATCAACGCTCCGTTCAGAAGCCTGCATCACTGATGGTATGGGGTTGCATGAGCGCTTGTGGCATGGGCAGCTTGCATGTCTGGAAAGGCACCATTAATGCAGAGAACTATGTTCAGGTTCTAGAACAACATATGCTCCATCTAGACGTCATCTCTTTCAGGGAAGACCCTGCATTTTTCAACAAGATAATGCCAGACCACATTCTGCAGCAATCACAACATCATGGCTACGTAGAAGAAGGATCCAGGTACTGAAATGTCCAGCCTGCAGTCCAGGGGGCCTCATGTACAAAGACTTGCGTGGATTTCTCACTAAAAAGTGACGTACGGTCAAATCCAGAAAAGTGTCTACGCACAAAAAAATCCAGATTTATCAAGCTGTGCGTACACCTGAATCCACGCACATTCCTTTTGTACATCACAATGAACGTGGAACTGAGCGCACGTCAGACACCTCCCCTGACACGCCTTCATTTACATATGTTAAACAGATGCAAATTACTTCCTGCATGTGTGAAGGACATGTTTGTTTGATCCCTGCGCGATCAGAAATCATTTCTAGATTCAGGAAAATAATGAATTTAATATAATATGAGTGAGGACAAACATCCTAAGTAAGAATAGTAATAAAATGTGTTTATCACGCAAAGAACGAGTGATTGTTATGGAGATAAAACGATTCCATAACGGGCGTGAACAAATACAGATCTCGTGAGAGCAAATACATGCCTCGAGGGAGCAAATTACTCTTGTGCGAGCGCAAATCAGCCCTGCGCGCGTAATGGGGATGAGCGCGAGCGTAGAAAAGAGATCCGAGCGCGCGCACGTGCGCTCGGAGGACAACTACATGCTCTCGCGTGCAAAATGTATCTACTGACAGACTCTCCCTCTCGCTCACGGTTCAGACTTTTGGCAGCCAGTGGGAGGATCCAGACCACGACACATGATTGGCTGCAGTCTTCCTGTCCTCTGTGATTGGGTGTAACACTTCCTGAACCTGAAAATGTAAAATACTGTAAATAGATACCTCTGGACTATTGAGAATGAACTTTCTTGTTAAATAAATAGATTTATCTAAATATACTTCAAGTACATTGTTATAAAATATATTTTGTTGCACTTTATGAAGTACTATTTTTTGCTAAATATAAAATACATTTCAATCAAATATATTTCTAAAAGGAATCTTCATATAAACTTTTTAACTGCACGTTTCATTCAACCTTTATTTATGCATCTCATTGAGCCTCGAGGACTCATTTACAAGAGAGACCTGGCTACAAACAAAGAATGATGACAACAGTGACAACAATAGACAGTTAAAAGAGGCATACAGATTTTTTTTAACAAATTAAAATAAGATGGCGAACTTACAGCCATTGCTTTTGGAGGTGAAAGAAAAGATTGATGACTCAAGAGGTGAAATTTATACATTAACAGACAGGCTTTCTCTCTGCAAAAACGTTTTCCTAACTATTCATTCATTCAACCTTTATTTAGTCAGGTAAATCTTATTGAGCTTCGAGGGCTCATTTACGAAAGCGACCTGCTACAAACTAAAGAATGATGAACATCAATGATACAAATATATTACAATAAACAAAAGGAAAGAAAAAGTTGCAAAAACATTACAAGGTAGATGTACAAAAAAATATCAAAGACAGGAACATATCTGCATTGGTTTTGCCAGGATTCCAACAGATTCTGAAAACCATCCAGAGAGGTCAGGGCCAAGAGCTTCAATATATAACTACAGTACAGTATATATAATATATAACTATAACTGCTGCTACCCCACAATGCACTGCCAACTCAAAATTCTCCTTCAAAATAAAATACAGATAGATCAAAACTGTGGAAGTTTTCTTTTTTCTTCATTTTCAAACTAAATTATTAAGACATTTCCAACTTCCAGAACAGTAGTAATACCCAAAAGATGAACTTGTGTTATAGAATATTTTCTGTACAGACATTATCCCACTGCTTTATTCACATGAGAGTAACAGGGGACCTAAAATCAAAACAAACTGATAGTTCTAATCTGACAATGTTGCAGTGTTCAAATATTATGTACCGGTATATTAATACAATGTGTGTGTGTATCATGTATATACTGTACAGTATAACATACACACAGTGTATGTTATACTGTACAGTATAACAACACACATGTATTTGTATTATTTAATGACAGATTTGTTACGTACATGATTTTTTAACTTTTCATAAAATGGCTCAACATAAATACAGTATCTTGTGTTCAACTATGTTTGTTTTTGCAAACAAATATATATATATATATATAATTTTGATTTAAAATTGATTTTAAACTTTGGGCCGTGTTTATTCATGGGAAATCCGATTACACACGAATGCACCACTGTGACGTAGTGTGCGGCAGAGCCCTGGGCTTGTCAGTGCGCATGTGTCAGCTGCTCGCCAGCAGATTGCGTTTTTTGTGTGTTTTGTTTTTACTTGAAAAATGCTGTTACGTTGTGTTGCGTTTGGGTGTTCTAGTATCATCAGTGAACAAGTGAGCCTTTTCACTTTCCCAAAAGATGAAATACTTTGTGAAGGATGCAACAAAGCTGCACCCTTGGACCCCCGCCTCCCTCCACCTGAAGTTCAGGCTGAATGGTAAGTCTCATACAGCATCAGTCCTAAATTAGATCCTGCTGTTTCTTGTTCCATCACCCAAACAATTTTCTGCTTCCCACAACTGAAGACAAATAACTCAAATCTTCACATAGATTGATAAATATGTCAGGTTTTAAATTGTCCGCTATTAAAGAGACCTGAGCCCTCTGCCTCACACTACGTCACAGATGGTGCATTCGTGTGTAATCGGATTTCCCATGAATAAACACGGTGCGAAGTTTAAAATCAATCTTAAATCAAAATTAAATATATTTATAAGTTTGTTTGCAAAAACGAACATAGTTGAATGATAAAAGATATTTATGTTGGGCAATTTTATGCATAGTTACAAAATCATGTCACACCACCTTTAATCTGCACAAACATTTTTAATCAGGGCTCAAAATGTTTATCTGTGAAAGAAATGTGCAAGGAAATAAACTAGTATCACTCTACAGGCACATTTTGTGAGAGGGCACTTCACAAAGACACAGTCAGGCCGTGTGAGACTGAAGGAGGTTCCAACCATTTGTTTTCATCGCCCAGAACCAAATGAGAAGTCCAGCAGAACTTCCACTGACCAGTGATCACACACATTGTTCTAAAGTTCCTGTTTTTACTTTTCTACATTCACCTTATAATCTAGCTGTTTTTGCCATCTTATTTTAATTTGTTAAAAAAAATCTGTATGCCTCTTTCATAACTGTCTATTGTTGTCACTGTTGTCATCATTCTTTGTTTGTCTCTCTTGTAAATGAGTCCTCGAGGCTCAATGAGATGCATAAATAAAGGTTGAATGAAACATGCAGTTAAAAAGTTTATATGAAGATTCCTTTTAGAAATATATTTGATTGAAATGTATTTTATATTTAGCAAAAAATAGTACTTCATAAAGTGCAACATATATTTTATAACAATGTACTTGAAGTATATTTAGATAAATCTATTTATTTAACAAGAAAGTTCATTCTCAATAGTCCAGAGGTATCTATTTACAGTATTTTACATTTTCAGGTTCAGGAAGTGTTACACCCAATCACAGAGGACAGGAAGACTGCAGCCAATCATGTGTCGTGGTCTGGATCCTCCCACTGGCTGCCAAAAGTCTGAACCGTGAGCGAGAGGGAGAGTCTGTCAGTAGATACATTTTGCACGCGAGAGCATGTAGTTGTCCTCCGAGCGCACGTGCGCGCGCTCGGATCTCTTTTCTACGCTCGCGCTCATCCCCATTACACGCGCGGGGCTGATTTGCGCTCGCACGAGAGTAATTTGCTCCCTCGAGGCATGTATTTGCTCTCGCGAGATCAGTGTTTGTTCTCGCGAGATCTGTCTTTATTCTGACGCCATAGGAAACACTCCCTGAACTCTGTGAATGTCTCAGGACTGGAGCAGCAGCTGCGATCACACCGCCGAGCGTTCCTACAGCGCCGCGCGAGACCAGCAGCTCATGGTATGAGCTAAGGCTAACATGCTAAACCGGAGCTGCAGCAGACAGCCGGCTTTGTGCGATCAGAGGTTCCTGGAGCTCGCCTCGATGTCGGACTGGAAGCAGAAGATACCGGGGGACACCCAGCTAACTTGGAATAACAAAGCCGACAGCCTTTTTGAAGCCGCAGCTAAACTGGACTGCCCGTAACTGCGCAGCGGAGCGGACTCGGTGGAGCTACTCGGTGGGGCTTCATGCTAACAGGTGTTGCTTATCGCGGCGCTGGCAGACGGCTTTTGGTAAGTTATTAAAACGTATTAAAACATTTTAATGACGAATTAGGTTTGTTGTGTTGAAGGACTTCGTTGAAATTCCTCCACGAGGTACTTTTTCGTCGCACGTTTTGCAGTTAGCAAACTTCGCATCACAGGCTCTGTGATCGGTAATTGAAGGCAAAAGCCGATCACATCCGCTTTAATGATTATCGGTGCCGATTGATCGGTTACCGATCGATCGGCACATCCCTAGTTCAGACCTCCAGAGTTCAGGAGGCCGGGCTGCGACAGAGTGAGTCAGAGCAGAAGAGGCTTCTGTCAGACACATGAGCTGGGAACGGTCGGTGGACCCTAGCGGCCGAAAGTGGTACTGCTCCATTTTTTTCGTCAGAATGAATGGAAACGGTCATATCTCAGCCAAAAATTGGTCTAAAAATATGGGGGGGAAAATCCCGCAATATGTGGCTTCGCAGGACATGAAAATTAGTTTTGAAAAACTGCAACTTATAGGCCGGAAAATACTGTACTATAAATAAAATAACAAGAAGAAAGTACCGGTAATCAACATTTTCCAACATTTGAATAATATACCAGGTTTCAGTTATAACTTGTGTTTTTTAGCCACATTTGTCTTTAATGTACTGTAAAGACTTTCTTAAAGCTGTGTCTGAATGGGCAGGAAGTGAAAGAACAGGCGCTCGCAGACATGAACTGAGCGCCCCGTGAAAAACGTCTCGTCACTTTTTGTTCCACGCACGAAACTGAGAGAGAAGAGAAGTAGTGGCTGAGCAAACGCTGCAGGATTTGACCAGACATGCAGCTCTGATCAGTTTTTATACTCACGTTTGCAGATGTGGCTTTTTTTTTTACACAAGAGAAGAGCATTTCATACAACTGTAAAGTTTTCCTTCTTTTTAGGCCTCTTGTCCACTCGGTTACTAAATGTTCAGAGTTACTGATGAACTAAGCTTGCTGTTTATCTTCTGATGTAACGTTGCCCGTTTTAGATAGAAAAATATTGTTTTTAGTGTTTGAAGTTTCAACTCAGACTGTTGGGCATCTCAAATAAACTGTGTTTGAGTCTCTTCACATTTTATCTCTTTGCAAACAAACATACAACAAATCTAAAAATAAAGAATTAGAGCCTTATTTTAGTTAAACAACTGATGGCATTTTTGAACATCACACCTTCCTCCCTAGAAAAGGCCTGTTGCAGTGAATCATTTAATAAAGTGTGATTTCACTCATGATTAAATAATTGTGTTGCGCTGTTGATATGCATGCACTATGAAATGTGTAACGATCAGTCTTCCTTTTCGACTGTTTTAAGAGCATGTTGACCTTTCACCTTTGTAATACTTACCTGTACGAGAGTTCATGAAGCAATTTACCTGACATGTATTTGCACCAGATTGAAACTCCTGTAAACACTTTAGTTTAAACAAGAGGAGTCTGTTTCAGTCATGCGCCTGTTTTACTCCCATGTGCACATCTGGATTTTGACACTGGATACTTTTTAACCTGCACCTTCAAATCGTTTCACAGATAAAGCAGAAGGATTGATGATTTAAAAATATTTACTGTAGTTGAATATCCCTGGCACAGAGTTACGACTCAACCTCTGAGCTATTCGCAGGTTACTATTTAAAGCATTTTCTGTTCCTTATATAAGAAGATAGATGCTTTTTTAAAAACATCCTCACTTTTAAAGTTTATATCTTATTTGTTTAATCCGCAGAAGGAAAAAAATGTAAAAGTCTGACTAAGACTGTAGCCTCAGGCTGAGCAAACACATCGATAATTTACTCGTAGAAAGGAGCGTAAAGTAAAGTGCTATGTGTTGTCATCGTTGTATGTTTTCATACAATGATGGAATTAGTTCTCTGCATTTAGCCCATCACACCTGAGGTGCACCCAGGTGGAGCAGTGGGCACCCATGTGGGCGTCCGGGGAGCAATTAGGGTTTAGGTGTCTTGCTCAAGGACACCACAGCATGTGGACATGACGGGGAGTTGAGCCTGCAGCTTCCTGGTCCCAAGTCGGCTGCCCTACCTCCACCCCATCTTGGTCCCCAAGTAATGTGATACTTGTAGAGGTATTACTATAAGCAGTTTAAAAAAGAACAAGGAACCTGTTGCAATCAACCTGTGAGCTCCCGGGTGTTGCAACAAACACGAGCAGAGATTAAACTGAAGTGAAGGAATTTGAAACAAGACTTAAATACTGTACTTAGCTGAAAATTACCTTTAGTAAGATGAGCACATATTTGTGTACCGTAAATGCCGAGTCAGCACTTCTTGTTTTCATTTTCTTCCCAGCTTATTTTTTGGACTCAAACTTCATTAATGTGCTTTGTGTTCATCAAAACATTATAATTTGCCCTTTTTAAAATAAAGTACTCCGTAGCAATACATTATCTCATCAGTTGCTTCTGAAATACAGTACTGTTCTTTTTTTAAATTTGCATGGGCAGACTTGCTGTACTTAGCTTTTAGTTTCTAATCTGTCACTTTTAGCTACCATTTAGCTACGTTGTCACCATTAGCTTTTACCTTCTGGTTTGGTAATTCTACATTTTTGCTTCAGTTTGGACAATTTTATCTTTTAGATACGCTCTTGATAATTTAGTTGAGTTCAGCTTGTTTCAACTTGAACAGGCTGTTAGGTTTCTGCTCATGCTGCGTTGTCAGAAAATGTAATTTCTTTAGAAGTACATCAAATTGAAAAATTGTGCTAAATAAATTTGATTGCAGTGTAAAAACACTTTTTAACCACTTTATGCTCACAGTGTCTTGAAAATGTTTTTCTTGTTGTCTAGATGCCTAATTGATTTTCTGGTTATAAAGATATTTCACCTGCTTTGATCATTTTGCAGTGAAATGTTGATAACTAGTTAACAACAGTACGGTAGTTACAAGAAATAAACTACAGAAGACTGACACTTCAGTAACTTTCATCTGTCTGAGTTCTTCGTGAGACAGGGGAAAACAAATGTGCCCTATCAGCTTCCTGCCACATCCGAGCTGTCTGGTGGAAACTGAGACGTGTGTACATATAAGGCAATAAAAGACAAGATGGTTCGGGCTAATCTGAAATCATGTGAGATGTTTGCGTTTGTGGAAATGGGTACCAAACCCCTAATATAGTATCTAATCTTACTGTTGTGTCCTTACCAGAAAAACATTGGCCCCACTGATCAGATGTCCTTTTATGGCTGCCCCATTTCCACACATCTTTTAAAATAGTCTATAAATATACAGTGTACAGTGAAAAAATAACTTCATTCATTCCAACTTTAGCTGTAACTTGATTTAAAAAAGGGGAAAAGATCAAAGTCATCTTGTTTCAGCAGCTACAGCGACAGGAAGTGGTTTAGTTTGCAAATGAGTGAGTTTGCTAGCAAGCAGCTCAGAAGAGGAACAGAGAAGGAGATACAGTAGCTGAATGTTTAGATGGTTGGATCAACAGGAAGCAGAACGGCTCACTGTTGATACACTAATCGTTACAAAACCGTCTCATCCGGTTGTCATAAATGCAAACCGCACCCTCAGTGTTTCTCCTTATCGTTTGTGGAAATGGCATTTTTATAAATTCAGGCCTATAATAAAACACAAATTGCATGCAGTGTTAATTATCAGGATTAAACTGGTGGCGCAGAGGTTAGAGAAGGTGAGCCTGCGGTCGTCGAGACCGATAGCATTAAAAAATGTGGGTGCGACTGCGAAAGGTGAAGCACCCACACCTGCCTCCACCCTCATGTGCCCCACTCTAGCCGTTTTCGCATTGGCCAGCCCTCAATGCCCCGGCATTTGCCGCAGAGCCGCCTTGAAGTGGGTGGGCAGTTCTCTGGAAGTGGGTGGGGTGCTCTCTTCACGTGGGTGGAGTGTTCGTGTTTTAAGAGAGGAGACTCGGCAAAAAAAAATTTGTTAGCTGGATATATATATATTAGTGTTTCTGAGTTAAATTTTTGTTAATAACTGATCACAAATCAGCTTATGTTACAACGTAAATAACACGAAGCGCACACCCATTTCCGCCTTTCAGCGCGACCTGAATGTCATTAAACAATAACTAATATTGTCTAACTGTTGCGCGCAGCCAGGGTTTTAAAATATAACGAATAATCTCTAACTTTTACGTGCAGCTAAAATGTTAAGAGGAGTGATTCCTATATGGGTAAGGTGGACACCTGAAAATCCAGTCCGCTGGTATAGCTCAAAGAGTTAATGCATTGTCGTTTTGACCCGGCGAAGCGGGTTCGCTTCCCGCCTGGGACAAAGTTATTTTACCTTTTTTTTTTTTATTGGAGTAAATAAAAAGGAGTTTGTTAACCAAACAGACTCCTTTTTATTTAAAAGAAAATGTGAATTAAAAAGAAAAAAGTAAAATAACTTTGTCCCAGGCGGGAAGCGAACCCGCTTCTCCCGGTCAAAACAGCAGTGCTCTAACGCGTTGAGCTAAACAGCGGACTGGATTTTCAGGTGTCCACCTTACCCATATAGGAATCACTCCTCTTAACATTTTAGCTGCACGTAAAAGTTAGAGATTATTCGTTATATTTTAAAACCCTGGCTGCGCGCAACAGTTAGACAATATTAGTTATTGTTTTAACAATTGTTTAATGACATTCAAGTCGCGCTGAAAGGCGGAAATGGGTCCGCGCTTCGTTGTTATTTACGTTGTAACATAAGCTGATTTGTGATCAGTTATTATCAAAAATTTAACTCAGAAAAACTAATTCAGCTAACAATTGTTTTAGGGGTTTCTCGTTTCTGTAGTTAAATTTGAATGAAATTCAACCCTCGCGCTGAGGTTGTTTGAATGAGTCCCGCCCCTGCTGCAAACAACGAATCAAATGTGAGCAGTACATGACGTGAAACTGGGTCCGTACGGGGCTCGGCCCGATAGAACCACGATGAAGATGGTTCCAGAACAAGGGTGGATCCCGGGCGGAAAAGGTAAATGCGAATACGCCGAACCCGGGTTAGAAGCTGGGAGAGCCGGGGAGGGCTGGCCAATGCGTAAACGGCTTCTGGGCCCTTGAGCAAGGCCCTTAACCTACACCATCTGCTCCCCCGTGTGCCTTAGATGGCAGCTGTCTGCTCCACACAGAGGGCTGTGGTAGCTCGGTGGTCTGTGGTTGTGTCAGGAAGGACATCCGGCGTAAAAATAATCACCAAGTCTTCATTAGTTTGCTGTGGCTCCCTGTGAAGGGAGCAGCCGAAAGAAGAAGAAGAAATAATAATAATATAATAATGTCTATTCCTGTCATCTGCGTATGTTCCCATACACAGACGAAATTCGTCTCTGCATTTAACCCAACCACCTACCAGGTGGTGCAGTGAGCAGCCCGAAAGCGCCCGGGGAGCTGGAGAAATAGGTGTGCACTCATAGACACCCCAAGCTGGGTAGTGGCCGGGGCGCGAACCCGCGACCTTCGGGTCCGTAGTCAAAAGCCCTGCCACTAGACCATCTTGGCTCCTAACCGTACAAGTGATATTATGATCCAGGTCAGCCAGGAAAACAGGAGGTAACATTAAAACCAGGTGAAAATAAGTTTTGAAAATGAAGTACAGTAATTTATTGTAGCCAGTTATGATTTAACAAATTGTCCAGACCAGGAAGAGGAAACCCTATTACAGTTACCCTGTTAAGGACTCCAAGATAGCTGAGATGTTTAGTTTCTGTCGTTGCAGACGTGCGTGACTCTAATCTGGATTCACATCGGTGAGAACGGTTTCATCAGCATTGTGTTCATGCACAGCCAAAGTCAGACTGTTTTGATCAAATTCACCATAATTTCTGTAGTTTTAACAGCTGTGTCCAAATTATACTTGTTTTCCTATAGAAGCCTAATATTTTGTATGAATATGAGTTTTTAATAAAAAAAATGTGTAAAGGTTTTCTACTTA
>JBBPBX010019492.1:0-20392 GCA_038048925.1 Garcialebias charrua | reverse complement strand
TATTAAAATACACATAAGCAAATCTTTTATTTTTGCTTGACTTCTGGTTTCATGTGTTCATTTCATGCATTGCAGATTTGTTTTTTCTTTAAGATTGTAACAGTTAGAAACCCACCAAAACATCAGATGACCAGTTATCTCTGTTGCGAGTACTGTATTCTTTCGATCTGCAGCTCTGCTACAAGCCTCAAAAACCCGTCCCAGCTCCAACTAAACTGTCTTACGTAACAGGCTTTCAGCAAAGTCTGCAGAGGACTTTGACCTGCCTCCTGAACACAAGCTGCCCTTCTTCGCTCTGCTCAGTTTCTTCTGTGGAAACCGTTGTGTTGAAACTTTTTTTACATTTATATAATAAGTAAAAACGCGTGCTCTCGCTTGCTGTTGCTACTGCAGTACTGTACTTGGGATGGCAGACATTGGCCCTCATGCACAAACATGTTTGTATTTTTATCCTAAATTTCTCCTACTTTTGTTCGTACGAAGCGTTCGTACGAACATGCCACGTCAGATTCAACAAACTCTCCTATCCACAGGAAAAGTGTGTAAACGAGCTGCGTAAATTTAATGAATCCCACCTGTTCTATTCACCTGCGCGTGCTCGCGGAGAGGTCATTTACATAATTCCCACCCCTCAAAACACCATATAAGGCTACGTTTCCTGCCTCAGAGGCAAAACGTGTTCGTTCATAAAATGACAGCGAAAAGTAAAAAGAAGAACTCTACCGGTGCGGAGATTGAAGTTCTGCTCTCTGAGGTCAAGAAAAGAAAATCTGTCCTTATTAGCAGCGTCACTCATGGGAGTAAATGACCAACTAAAGCCAAAGAATGTTTGTTTATAAGAAATGTGGACCTTAAAATATACACGCGACCTGGTGGCCACTGGGTAAAGCATTGCACTGCTTATCGAGACCTCGTGGGTTCGAGTCCCACGATGTATGACTATTTTTTTTTTCCTTCTTTCTTTAGATTATTTATTCATTCCAGATTAAAAAGACTTTATGCTTCATTTCTTGTTGTATTGTAAATAGTTTTCTTGTGTTTTTTAATCTGGAATGAATTAAAAGGAGAGAAAAAAACGTTGTCCCATGTGGGACTCGAACCCATAAGGTTCGGCACTGCGACGCAACGCTTTACTGATTGAGCTATCTGACAGCTATGACTGTGACAGGAGGAGGTCAATGTAAAGTCTGCGTTACCGAAGTCTGCGTTACCGAGACAAATTAAACTTAAATTAATTCATAATTTAAGTTGGTTTCAGTTTGAGATCTTCATATTGATATTGTAGTGTTAGAAAACGGCATTGATAACAAATTGATTTTAATTTAAATACTTTAATCCGTTAGTCATTATTACATTTAAAATTATAATTCGACTTCAAACAGAACCTATTGTCAAGAACAATTGTGGTGCGTGACTTTTTTAAACTCTAAATATTTTCTAAATAACGAAATATGAAGTTATTAGTGGAGAAATTCCGTCTGGATGACAGCAGACTGACGCTCCTAAAATATACGACAGGTCCGGACCACTCGTAAATTTTGTTCGTATCTGAAAAAAATCGTAGGATACGAAAACATTGTTGAATGCCACAAATGATCCTAAATCACTCGTACGCACAGTTTAAGAACAAATCTGTGCGTACGAACGGTTCGTGCATGAGGGCCAATGTCCGCATTCATACTATTGTGATTCTGTTTCTCTTCTTTGTTACATTTTGCTACAGTTTCTTTCTTGTGTTTTTGGACTGAAGCAAATTTTACGCTGCTTTAACCATTCTACATATCAAAATGTTACCCAACTGTGAATCACACACTGCATTCTGCTACTTTATCTTTTAGCTCGTGTTTTGTTACTTTTAGCTAACATGTCATATATTTTATCATTAAGCCTTTTGTAACTTGTAACATTTATATAGCCTTTTGATATTACCATCTTTTAACGACTTTTTTGATATATTTAATTTGTATACCGTACTTAAACCTTTTAGTTCACGTTTTGCTATTTTTACCTTTTAGCTTCCTACTTGTAGCTTTGTGCTAGTTTTCGGTAGACTTTTGCCACATTTAGCCTTGAGATAGCCATTATTTTTAGTTTCAACTAGTTTTTACCACTTTTAGCTTTAAAGCTTTAGTTTCAGCTTCTTCAACAATTTGTCAGCAGTCATTCTGTCACGGTCTGTGGTGGATTGTTTTACTGATGAGCCCAGAATGCAAAGCGAGGCGAGTTCAAAATGTAACTTAAAACTTTTATTATAAAACTAGGAAAGCAAAAAGCTGCTGCGGCAGCAACATAAACCACTGCTGTCGAACTCCAACATGATAAATGTGTGTTTGGATGGGAGCTAACGAATAAAACAAAACCTGTGAAATTGGGGTTTAATTAGGGAAAATGTAAAAATTAACATCAGTTCTGTTACTTCACCCAAAGAGTTTTCACTGTTGGTGACAAACTGCGTACAGTATTCAGTCATCTCAGTCATGAAGCTGATTCTGAGTGGTTCTGCTGAGGGCGGCTCCGGGCAGAGCGAGCCACAGCTCAGCTCTCATGACCCGACAGAAGGCACCTGATCCGCCCCCTGGGGTGCAGAGAGACAAATGGAGCAGAGGAGAGAGACTAATCCCACTGAGAGAACATACGGGGAGAGATTAAAGAATATCGATCATGTTGGGGTTCTTCTGCTGTGATCCGATCAGACCAAATGTTCTGATGCCCCCAGCTCTGTTAGAATAAGCTGAGTCAGCGCTGACAATATTCTGTTTAACGTGTTTATGTATTTAAGACTGTTTCAGCGTACTTTCAGCTATTTATAAATATTCACTGAAAAAGTTCTGCTCATTCAGGACATTACAGATATAACTTTATTTTTTAACATTCACTTTTATATTAAAAAGTCTTGTTGAAACAAATGAAGAAATGTAAATCCTTGAAAAATGTGCACTCTGAAGATGCTGATTTCATATTTACCTTTTAGCTACATTGTTGCTAAATTTAGCTTTTAGCCGCTGTTGTGCTAACATTAACTTTAGTTATCATTCTGCTAGTTTAAGGTTCTAGCTGGTTTGACATTTTAGCTACTGTTTTGCTGGTTTTAGTTTTTAATGTATGCGTTGCTAATTTTATATTTTAGCTACTGGTCCTGTTTTCTTGGTTTAAGGTTATAGTTATTGTTTTGCTTATTTGAGATTTTAACTACTTCTGTGCTCATTATAATTTTAGATATTTTACTAGATTTAGTTTTTAGCTCTTGTTTTGTCAGATTTAGTATTTTGTTACTGTTTTGCTGGTTTTAGCTTATACATGTAGTTATTGTTTTTCTGGTTTGGGCTTTAAGCTTCTGTTTTGTTTATTTTATGCTAATTTGAGCTTTTAGCTACCTTTGCTGGTTTTATCATTTCACTGCCGTTTTACTGGTCTTAGCATTTAGCTACTGTTTTGCTTATTTTCACTTTTAGTTTCTGTTTTTATTTTTTATTTTAGACTTTAGCTTTTGTTTTGCTAACTTTAGCTTTTGTTCTGATGGTTTTAACTTTACTAATTCAGTTTCAGCTGCTTTAGTACGGTAGCTTTAATCAAAGTCATTCAAGACTTTGTATTATTTTTTTCTGCATTTCTCTTGTGCTGGTTTGATCCAATTCGTGTAAAACATTAAAAAAAGTTTCTGTGTTTCAATACTTGTTTTTTTTCTTTTCTCCCAGGACACCAGAAACAACTCTGACGAAAAACCCGTCCAGCGATCTAAGGTAAAAAAAAGAGTTTTCCTTGCACGTCTGTGCACTTTACTCACGCTACGCTTCGCGTTTATCAGCCTTTGATCTCACAAGAAAGTAACTCAGGCTTTTATGGTATTCTGTTCTTTTCTTTTTTTTTTGTAACATCTGTCATCTTGTTAGATTCCGCTTCCAGACCACAGGTCTGTTAATAAACTGTGTTTATGTGTTCAGTCCTTCAGCTTCAAGACGCCTAAGGAGGTGTGTTCATCATGTGAGAAGACAGTCTACCCCATGGAGAGATTGGTCGCAGACAACCTGGTCTTCCACTCGACGTGCTTCTGCTGCAAACACTGCAAAGCCAAACTCAGGTGAATATCTCTGTTTTGGTTTTGTACGAGTTTTGGACTAAACACTTCTCGTTCAGTACATAACTCCCTCCTTCCCTGCAGCCTCGGCACCTTCGCAGCTCTTCAGGGCGAGTTTTACTGCAAACCCCACTTCCAGCAGCTTTTCAAGAGCAAAGGCAACTACGACGAGGGCTTCGGGCGCAAGCAGCACAAAGAGCTCTGGGCCTCCAAGGAGACAGATAATATAACAAAGTCCCCGTAGAGATGTCTAATTGTAATCCACCAGAGATCATCTGCCTCTTCCTTTTACTCCTTCAGCAGATTACGATACACACATTCCTCATGTGCTGGGGCACACTTACATCACACACTCTTTTTAAACGCCACAGCCAGACATGATGCACACATGAATTATTTTCAAATACATTCAGTTTTGTTGATCAGTCCTTATTTACCTGAATTTTACTTTCAAATGTTTAGTTAAGAGTTGGTAATTGATTATGACCAAAAACCTTGCCTGACAGGAAGCGTATCAAAAATATAATTAGAATTTTATTTTTGAATCATAAACAGAACGTGCGCCATTTGTTTTTTTATTTTGTGTTGTTGTTGTTGTGGACTAATTTTACTGTACACTCAGGCAAACATTTAAAAAACGTTTCAGTGTTTGCAGCAGAGCATGCACTCAGGTCGTTTTTTTCCCCCCAAGGATCAAGGAAATGTTTAGATCTCGTGTTTGGCCCCGTTTTAACAAAACAATGATGGAAATAATCCTTTTCACTTGTATGCTGTCAGGTGAGCTTGTATGTGAACAAACAGGGTGCAGAGTACTGTATGATAACCGTGCACATCAACAACAGCTCACCTCGTGTTTTTGCAATTATTTCTACTCATCCTGAATTCATCCCACAGTAGTTAGTTTTATTTTAATGAGCACTCAGTCTTGTTTTTTGCATGTTAGTGTGACTGGACCAAACATAGCCTTAGTTTGGGACTGCATTGATCTCTTGTGTTGTGAATGGTTGTGGTTGCATTGGAAACTAGTTCTTGAAAAAAGAAACCAATTTTATATACTGTCTGTACATAGATCTGTGGATTGTGATTATTTCCCACTTTGCCGCACTCTTACTTTGCACAAATAAGCGTGAATATTCGTCAAGTCGTTGAAAGTCAACTGCAAACTGAGGCTTTGTCTTAAATCATTTAAGACTGAGTGACAATAATTGTTGCAATTTCATTTACATCATAAATGATTAGACAAGCTAAACCTTTAAAAAAGTTTTACAAATTTGCTCCTTTGTCGTGTCAAGCATGTTAGTTGTTTAATGTCTTAACTGAGTGATACTTTTTCCCCATGGTGTTTATGTAGGTGGAAATTTTCAGGCATTCAGGTTATAATTTTAAATCCTGCGAGAATCAAAGTCTACTGGACTTCTGGTTTTGTTACTGGAGGCAGACAGATTTTTATTTTAATAAAACTCAGAAAGTCGTAAGGTGTACAACTACAGCTGATTAATGTTTGGAGTCAAGCATTCAAAATGGCCGCCACAACCAAGCAGCCTCAACAAACACATAAATGGATACAAATCAATCAGTTTTACAGCTGTTGGGCTAAGTTGTGCTGTTGAGAGTCATCCCAAACACTCAGTCTGAGCACTAACTTCTTACAGGATCCCACATTATTGCAGGAGCTCACGCACACAGAACAAAAACATGCATGTTAGGCTGCCTTCAGGCCCAGGCCTCTGCAAAAGAGATTTGTGACCTCAATGGGATTTGCCTGGTTAAATAAAGGTTAATAAATAAATACCGGTAAACATTTACGCTTGACCAAAATGGCTTCAAATGTCAGTTTTTCAACATCAAATGATTTTAGTTTACCGTATTTTTCAGACTATAAAGCGCATTTAAAATCCTTGAATTTTCTCACAAATCAACAGTGAGCCTTATAATCCGGTGCGCCTTATGCATTAATTCTGTTGTGCTTATCGACCTCGAACTGATTTTATGTGGTACACGGCGCTCAAAAAGCTGTCAAAATGTTTTAGTTTCGCTTAATGCGCCTTATAATCCAGTGCGCCTCATGTATGAAAACAGACCCATCCATTGATATTGCACCTTATAGTCCAAAAAATACGGTAAATCTCTACCTTAAAAAGGCGGTGGGCAATATGCATTCTTTTCAAGAAATTCTAGGTGTTTTAATCGGTTCTGAAGATGTAAAAAATCTATGATCACACGATTTATTCATACAAAATCGTAGTAATCTTAGTATTGTGTCCATTTATCCCTCCTTCTGTCTAAAACTGTTTGATTTTTAATTAATGCCATGTTTTTAGTTCCTCCTGTTTTATTGCCTCATGCGGCTGAGCAAGTGGACCTGTTCTTGTTAATAAAATGCTAGTTTTCTAATTGGTGGATGGATCATTGGTCCCCTGATGTGTGCCTGCAGACTGCGTGCGCACAGCCTCCCCTGCTGGAGGGCGTGCGAGAGCAGCTGAAAGAACAGGAATTCATCTGCTCCTAACCTCAACATGGCCTTTTTTCAATAAGTTGCCTCAGTCTTCACTGCAGCTGCTGCACATCCACTGCTTTTCATCCATTTTATTTGTAGAACCTTTAAAAAAATCAAATTAAATAATATTCCTGTGTTTATCTTTTCTTTAAAACACGATCTTAAGCCATTAAAGTAACTCATTTTATAATAATAATAAAAATGTGTGCATATTTCAGACACTTGAATGGCATGAAGTACTTTGTGTGACTGAAGGTTTACTGTGAATTTGAGCATGCTGTGCAGAAAAGAAGGTCAAACATAATATGTTTTTTTAAGCCGTAGAAATAAACAGCTCACCGTATTGTGTGTCGTCACCCAGATCTTTTCTGTTCGTACGCTTTGGAGACGATCCTCTTCACTCGGTCACCCCTCACCGAACCAGCAGCCTTTTCTTTCAGCGTTTGCTCACATGTAAAATAATCCTAATCCTCTGTGTTTGTTTTCATTTGTCATTTTAAATTTAAAACTCTGGGTCACACAGAATTGTATTAAAAAAAAATACCGTCTTTGTCGTTCTCCACGATTTGCCAAGGTACTACAACTACGAAATTGTGAATTTGCATAGTGTCAAAGCAGACAAGGTACTTTTTACCACGAGGCTCAGGTGAATGATTGCATTGTAATGTTTTAATGTTAAATCTGTGAGTCATCACGTCTGTGATCAATTTAAAACTTGCCTTGTGTTGCTGTTGTCACCGAGACGTCGTAAATGTAAGCATTTTGAAGGTGACCTCTGTAAATCCAGACTTGACCCGAGGACTGAGGTGGCCTTACAGCAAAAAGAAGGCCTGGACTGTGTTTGCAGTCTGTCTGCCCCTGAAATCCTCCAACGTCGTGCTATGGAACATTTAAAAAATGCAACTCATTTTTACATCAATACACAATCATTTTTTATTTTTACTTTTTTTACATTTGAAAATAAAGTCAAATAAAATGTTTGTCTTCAACTTAATGCAGTGACTTCATTTCCATGCAAACCAAAGTATTCTTCAGTTTTCAGTCGAAAACGTGATGTTGATTCCTACAACACATCCTTTTACAGACACATTTACTGAAAGTGAGGTGGTCAGCTCAGTCAGTCTGTTAGCAAAATATCTCATGAACTGACAGATGGATTGTAATAAAAATTTTAGGAGAATCTTAAGAGTCACGTCTTCAACGGATCAACTTTAGGAGCCAACTCAATTCAAGATGGCTACTGACTTTAGTAAACATAAAAGGGCAGTAATACAGTTTGATGTGGTGGTAGCTGAGAGTCATTCTCAGCACATGACTTACAAAAGGGGGCCAAAATTAAAACCTTTTTCAAACTAAGGGCCAGTTTCAGAATCTACATTAGCTCAAGTCAGATACCAAACATCTTTTCTTGGTTGCAGGTTCTTCAACAAAAGTTTAAATGGTCTAATTTGACGTTACCTGTTGCACTTTCGACATCATAATCAAATATTACTGAAAAAATTTCAAGCGATAAAAGTATTTTACATTTAACATATCATCTTGGGGGCCAGATAAGATGTCAACGAGGGCCACATTTGGCCCCCGGGTCAGAAATTTGACACGTGTTAGAAGATATGACCAAAACAGCAACTCCAACCTCTTTATAAATTATCTCAGTCTAAAACAGTTGCGTGAAAGACGGCGGGTGATATGCATTCCAAGGAGTGCCAACTTGTGTTTTCATTTAACAATGGGCGAGAGGTTCCTGAATCTATTTCCAGAAACACAGTAACATTTGGAGTACAGTATTATAAAAAAAGGAACTCTGTTGTAATCTGATATTTTGTCTGGCAAAATTCTTTATTCATAAACAGAGTGCTAAAATCATCCCCACTTTTTAACATTTTTCTAATCCAAAGTCCAATTATATTTGAAATCTCTGAAATACATAAATAATAATAATTATTTTATATAAAAGCGCCTTTCAGGACACCCAAGGACACTTAACAAACCAATACAGTACAGTTCAAATATTATCAGGGGTATAAGAGTCAGAGAGTCTTTATTGTCATTTGCACCGCATGTGGTACATGTGATGAAAACGAGATTATGTACACAGGGTCCCAGTTACATCCAACAACAAATGAAAGAGAAAAACAGTAATAACATCTAGAACTAACTAAGAAAAACATCAACTAGTAATACACTAAGCCTAATATAGTGGGAATAAACAGCAGCACGAACATGAGTTTGTATGAGCAGATGGTCACAGATGAACACAGCAACAAGAAAACAGATCAGCATCAGTATGATGTGATATTTTGCAGTGTTTATTTTTATTTTATTTATTCATGAGTCTAACAGCCTCAGGGTAGAAGCTGTTCCTCAGTCTAGTGGTTCTACACTTGATGCTCCTCAACCTCCGTCCTGAGGGGAGTGGGGCAAAGAGTGAGTGTGCTGGATGAGTGAGGTCTTTCATGATGCAGGTGGCTCTTTTCCTGCATCTGGAGGTGTAAATGTCTGTGATGGTGGGGAGACTGACTCCAACAGACTTCTGTGCAGCCTTCACCACTCTCTGCAGAGCTTTCCTCTCTTCAACTGTGCAGCCTCCATGCCACACGTTGATGCTGGAGCACAGGATGCTCTCCACTGCACACCTGTAGAACGAGGTGAGAACTGGGCTGCTCAGACCAGCACGTCTCAGCCGTCTGAGGAAGTAGAGTCTCTGATGACCTTTCTTGATCAGGCTGGTGGTGTTGTTGCTCCAGCTGAGGTTATCATTCATGTGTACACCCAAGTATTTGTAGCTGGAGACCACTTCCACTGCAGACCCACCTATTTTCAGTGGGGCATGGGTGTGTTTGTTCCTTCTGAAGTCCACAATCATCTCCTTTGTCTTCTTCACATTCATGTGAAGATTATTCTCTTTGCACCAGCTCTCCAGGTGTTCCACCTCCTGTCTGTAGCTGGACTCATCATTGTTTGTGATGCATCCCACCACCGCTGTATCATCTGCAAACTTAACAATATGACAGCCTGGAAGTGTGGCTGTACAATCATATGTGAGCAGAGTGAACAGAAGGGGGCTCAGCACACATCCCTGAGGAGAGCCAGTGCTGAGGGTTATGGTGGAGGAGGAGAAGTTGTGGATCTTCACGGACTGTGGTCTGTCTGTTAAGAAGTCTAGTACCCAGTTACAAATAGAGGGGCTTAGTCCAAGTGTAGATAGTTTGTCTATCAGAGTTTGGGGGATCATGGTGTTGAAGGCAGATGTGAAGTCCACAAAGAGCAGACGCACGTATGAGTCCTTCTGATCCAGGTGGGTGAGAGCAGTGTGGACCACGGAAGAAATGGCGTCCTCTGTTGATCGGTTCTCACGGTATGCGTATTGATGAGGGTCCTCATTGATGTTGACGGTTGCCTTGATGTGGGACATGACCAGTTTCTCAAAACATTTAGCGACTATCGGGGTGAGGGCCACCGGTCTATAGTCATTCAGACCAGTCACTGTGGAGCTCTTTGGGACTGGGATGATGGTCGCGGTCTTCAGGCAGGTGGGAACTGACTCCAGTGCAAGTGAGGTGGTGAAGATGTCAGCCAGCACCTCACAGAGCTGGTCCGCACATTCCTTCAGAACTTTCCCTGGGATGTTGTCTGGTCCGAAAGACCTGTATCAAAGTCAACTTTATTGTCAAAACTGCAATATGTACAGGACATACACAGGATTGAAATTACATTACTGTACTCTCAGACCCCTGGCGCAACAATAACCATTTAAACATTAAACCATTTAATAAGTATAAAATCAGTAGTGTGGATATAAAAAGTAATGTGACTACAGACAGTAATGTAGTACAAACAGTAGTGCAAATATGAGAAGTAGTGCCAATTGAATGAGTATGAAAGGTTAAAGGTTCACCCTGCTAACACACGACTGCACACCATCGTACAGCTCCAACCACTTCATCAAGTTTGCGGACGACACAACAGTGGTGGGTCTCATCAGCAACAACGATGAGACGGACTACAGGAACTAGGTGAGCCGCCTGGCCTTGTGGTGCGGACACAACAATCTCACTCTCAACGTGGAGAAGACAAAAGAGATTGTTGTGGACTTCAGGAAGAGGGATGCCCAACATGCCCCTCTGATCATCAACACTGCACTGGCCAAGAAGGCTCACCAGCGTCTCTACTTTCTCCGCAAGCTGAAAAGGGCTGGAGCTTCAACCCCCATCATGTGCACCTTCTACAGGGGTGCCATAGAAAGTGTCCTGACCAGCTGCATCACTGTGTGGTTTGGTGCATGTACTGCATCCTGCCGCAAGAGCCTCCAGCGCATCGTGAGAGCAGCTGAGAAGATTGTCGGCACCTCCTTCCCCTCACTACAGGACTTACACAGCAACCGCCTCACTCGGAAAGCCCTCTGCATGGCAGGTGATCCCACACACCCACTACACAGCTGCTTCAGCCTGTTGCCTTCAGGGAGGAGACTGAGGAGTCTCCAGGCTCGAACCAGCAGACTGAGAGACAGCTCTGTTCATCAGGCAGTCAGGATGCTTAACTCTTTACCTGCTCTGCCCTCCCTCCCACTTGTACTGCATTAACACTAAAAGCTTTCACACATTACCACTCAACACAAAGATTTTAACACTGGACTCTGTGTCATCAAAACGAGTTATTCACTAAACTCTCGGTCATGTGCTCATTCAGTTTGCACTACTTCTCATATTTGCACTAATGTTTGTATTACATTACTGCCTATAGTCATACTGTTTACATTTATCACTACTGTTTACATTTATCACTACTGTTTACATTTATCACTACTGTTTACATTTATCACTACTGTTTACATTTATCACTACTGTTTACATTTATCACTACTGTTTACATTTATTACTACTGTTTACATTTATCACTACTGTTTACATTTATCACTACTGTTTACATTTATCACTACTGTTTACATTTATCACTACTGTTTACATTTATTACTACTGTTTACATTTATCACTACTGTTTACATTTATCACTACTGTTTACATTTATCACTACGTTTACATTTATTACTACTGTTTACATTTATCACTACTGTTTACATTTACATTCACACTACTTTTTATATCCACACTACTGCTGATATACGGTTGTTTACCGCAGTCATTTGTCCCTAAGAGTCTGGAGTCCTCTAAATTAGTTTTTGTCAAACACAATGCACACAGGACACCACTACAGCCTTTGTATGATGGACCGTTTCGGGTTCTTCAACCAGGTCCAAAACATTTCCTTTTAGATTTAGGGGGTCGTACTGAGACTGTCTGTATCGATAGGCTTAAACCAGCTCATGTTATGTCAGATGATCAGGTTGTTACGGCCCAGGCTCCTCGCAGGGGCAGACCTCCATCCACATTGTTAACGGACTGCTGTCCCCCTGCCAGAGACTCTCAACATCCATTGGAGCCCGAATCTTCTGCAGGCCCTCCTCGGAGCCCTCCGCTTCATCAGACTGGTTCTGCAGGGCCCAGGTTCAGCCGTTCTGGTCGTTTAATCAAACCTAAAATGCGGGACTAGTGATGGACCTTACTGGGTGTTCTGGGGGGGCGTGTGTGGTGGACCACTAGGGGGCTCTACTCACACCCAGTGGACCGAATGTGTTACAGGATGCTTTTATTGTGAAAGGTCCAGAGGACCGGATGTAGTGTTGGTATATAAGGCGGTGTTGGGTGGTTTTTCCCGCCAGTTGAGTAGGAGATGATTAAAAGTGAAGAACTACATCCCGTCTCCTGCGTTGTCTCTTCACCACCTCCTACAATATATTCTTTTCACTAGCCTTATTGCATATGTCACTTTATCTCTATACCAATATCAACTACCTCATACATATACTGTGTACATACTCCGCTTCATCATTTACCTCCTTCCTCTAGGTCACATCTTCCGCAAATACGGCATCCATTTCCACTGTTATGCTGATGACACACAGCTCTACTTGTCATCAAAACCTAACTCCACCCACCCTCCATCCTCACCGACTGTCTCAATGAGCTAAATCACTGGTTTTCTAACAATTTCCTTCAACTAAACAGTAACAAAACAGAAATCATTCTCGTCTGTACCAAAAACTCTATTTCAAAATCAGAACATCTTCTCGTCCCCCTTAACAACTCTCTGCTATCCCCCTCCCCTCAGGTCAAGAGCCTCGGTGTCATCCTCGACACCACTCTCTCCTTCACTTCACACATCAACAATATTACTCGGTCTGCCTATTTCCACCTCCGTAATATTAACCGTCTCCGTCCTTCTCTCACACCCCGCTCCACAGCCATCCTGGTGCACAGTCTTGTGACTTCCCGTATCGATTACTGCAACTCCCTTCTCTATGGCCTCCCCAACAAATCTCTCCACAAGTTACAGATGGTCCAGAACTCAGCTGCCCGTGTCATCACTCAAACCTCCTACTATAACCACATCACTCCTGTCCTGCAGCAGCTCCACTGGCTCCCGGTTAAATCACGCATCATCTTCAAAATTCTACTCCTCACGTTCAAATCTATCCACAACCTTGCCCCTCCTTATCTATCTGACCTCCTACAAATCTCCATCCCATCACGCTCTCTCAGATCCTCCTCTTCGCTACATCTCCATGTACCCTCTGCCCGCCTCTCCACCATGGGGAGCAGGGCCTTCACCTGCTCTGCCCCTCACCTCTGGAACGCTCTACCGCCAGACCTTCGAAACACCACCTCCCTTTCTCTGTTCAAGACAGCCCTGAAAACACATCTCTTTAGACTAGCTTATCATTAACTTTACTAAATGTATTTTTATTATTTTGCATTTTATAATCTTTATGTATTTTGTATTTCAATTTGTCACTGATAATGTTTGCACTGTATTGGTTTGTCCTGAAAGGCGCTTTTAAATAAAATGATTATTATTATTATAAACTTACTTCATATGCTGCTTTATCACTTTATTACAAATGACAATGTCATAACCTTCATTTTATTTTATAGATATACTTTTATACTTTTATACTACTATGCAAAAACTCAGGACAGTATTACACTTTTATTATTTCACTGTATGCTTATGTTTATTAATGTTTATTGTTTTAGTGTTTAAATGGTTGTTGCGCCGAGGGACTGCGAGAAATGCAATTTCAATCCTGTGTATGTCCTGTACATATTGCAGTTTTGACAATAAAGTTGACTTTGACTTAATGGAATTGCCCACTAATGCATGTTAATCCTAATCCTAAAACATATACCCCCATGTTGTAGTTAATTTTATTTTTCTTTTAAAAAACAATGGGTGGGAGGAAATCCATGTATTTCGATGCATTCAATTTTTTCTTTCTTTATACAAATACTGTACTGTACATTGTATAAATAATGAAGCGTTCTATTTTTTCTTTTTTTATTATTGATAATAAAAATGTTAACAAAACAGTAGACACAATATCAATATTATAGAACAAAATGAACAAGTGAATAATGCCAGGGGGTTATAAACAATCCCAAATAAAGAGAAGTGTATTTATACATATAGTACATACATGCTCACATTTAAATATATATGTAAAGAGAAAAAAAAAGTTAAGTCACAAAAATGTTGAAGTGGGTACACAAATCAGTAGTTTTTATGGCTTTATTATTGTTTGAGTACTGAAGTGTTCTAATATATTGTTTGACTTCCTCTCTAAAGACCAAGAAACAAGGTTTCTGATATGAAAATTTAGATTTATGTACATGGTATTTTGCAACTATCAAAATTAGGTTGATAATATAATAATGTTTTTTTTTTTTCATGGGATAAGAAAAGAATCCAAATAACACATTTACATAAGTAAGGGAAAAGTCAACAAGAATATTTTGGGAAATAAAAGTGCAAATATCTTGCCAGAAAGTACATAAGAAACATGACCAGAATAAATGACAGAGATCTTCTTCACAGAGTTGGCAGAATGAGCAGTTCATTCATTCATTCAACCTTTATTTATACAGGCTAGCCTGTTAGTTCATGTCAATGTCCTTTTTGTATCGTTGAAGGAAAGACTTGCAGGAATAAAAACGAGGGATAATCTTAAAGTATACTTCTTTGATTTTATTAATAACCAAATATTTAGATGGAAGACACCAGATTTTTTTCCAGTTCAGGTCTGGTGCAAGCATTCTATTTTCCGATTGTTTTGAACGCCTCAGTGACGTCACAGATGCCCCGCCCCCTCCAAAAATCTGCGCGCGTCGAAACGGGGGGGGAAAAAAAACACAGCGCGTGCGCGTCCCCGCGGCTACACGGACAGACAGTTTTAACAGTCCAGAGTTAATCCATGTTATTACAAACTTGTGGACGCACGAAGAACAAGCGTTTGGGGAAACACTGGACGTCTCCATGGCGAGAAGTTTTCACGATTCGCTGGAAGAAGAAACGCGGGTTCCGGTGGCGACTTTTTGTTCTGTCAGGAAGTTTGACGCACTCGGTTGGAGATTGTTTCTTGTTCTGTTTTGGTTGTGAAAAGCTGCCGCTGGCCTCACGCGGAGACTTTGTTACTGTCTTACTAAACAAACACTGGGATTTTATACATTAATTTTAGTTTAGCTTGGTAAAATGTGTAATTATAGTAGCTTTTTCTCCCATTGTTGTATTTTAGTGTAAGCTCGACGGTCTGAATCCCAGCAGCAGGGACGGTCCCTGAAGTACTCACATGATAATAAGGTTTATTGTCATATTCAGGCTGCAGTTTTGAGCAAATTCACGAGTTTAAAAAAATTATCTGGAGCAAAACCTGTTTAGAAAAATTTGCAAAGTTAGTTAGCAGGAAAACATCCCATGAAAATGATATAAATCAGACTGTGTTTTCCCTCTGGAGAGGTGGATTCCATTGGTAGTTTTGTCTGTATTAACATTTCAGGGAACATGCAGGGAGAATTACCAAACATGTTTTGGAAATGTGACTTTTCCATAGATGCCAGGCTGCAGCTGCACAAACGTTTGGACCTCAGCTGCAGCAGTCAGATGTAGGATTTTCCACAGGAACATTTGGAGCTCACAGACTTTCTGATATTTTTTATTATTATCTTTGACACCTGGAAATACTTTGTTTGCTTTAAACTTTCCGGGAAAGCCCCCCGATCCCTGGGGGTGGTGGGGTTGCCCCTTCCATCATCCATGGTGGTGCCTTCTCTATCTGGGCTTCTCTATGGACAAGACATCTGCCAGGTGAGACGTTCACGTGAGGGACACACCATTCACATATAGTGCATGATGAAATGCCAGTTAGTGAAAGTTAAGAGCAGCACGTTGGCGACAGTGGAAAGAAATGACTGACTTTGAACAAGAAGAACAGAGCGGCCATCTGCCTCCATGAGTAGTACTGATTGGCTGTACGACACATTAACTTTTAGAGTTACAGTATTTTCTGGACTATAGGTCGCACCTTTGTCGCTTTATCCAATTATTGTCAATAAATTGGAAAAATCCATAAACAGGTTGCACCTTTATATATGTCGCATCTATTATGCGTCACCGCTACGCATCAGCGCGTCATTTGTCCTGCTGAAAATGACGACCACAGAAGCATGCATGGAAGGACTTTTCACAAAATTAACACAGTAAAAACAATGGACCTTACCAAGCTCCGCCCACAGGGCCGCGTTTCATTGGCTAATGCCCATAACACGTCACAGCGCAGCTACCACGTGCGTGCCGGTCTCGCAAAACAAACGCTACGGTAGTAATAAACACATGCTAACTTACATTGCTAGCTAGCATACGTGCAGAATTTTTTTGCGTCAGGGCTGGAAAAATGGTCCTCCACTGTCAGTGGGGTATCTGTACAGGAGATGTCAGGTACCCTGACCGTATTTGTGGAAGTAAAATTCACCGTTTCCCTATATGTGAAACTGAATGCCTTGCTTGGATCAAAGCTTGTGCACGACCACAAAACTGAACAATTATTTCTTTCACCAGCAGAGAAGGGTTGACCTGCTTTTGAAACCTGCTAGTTAACAACACGCGGTCACGATGAGAGAAAGCCACAGTTCACTGAACGTCCTGGAAGTTGGGAAGAAACAGCTCTGCTAACTCCACATGAGCTAGCTAACACAACGAGCTCTACTGTCGATTTCACCTAAAACTGCACAAAATCGTGACACGAAGGCTGGATTTTAACTAACACACCGAACGGCTGAGCTCGTTAGCCCTCACAAAAGTCGCTGACGGCGTGTTTAGCAGCTAAAGCAGCAACGGCTAACCAACCACTTAAGGAATGAATGGAGATTACAGTTAGCATTAGCTTTGCGTCACAATTGAAACCGGCTCCATTAATCACAAATTAGTTAAAACCACTCTGCACATCATGTACTTGTCTATTCTAAGCTGCTAAAATAAGTCACCAGCTTGTCAGGTCCTCTGAATTACCTTTGAAGTACTTATTTGCCTTCTCCTTGAGTAGCTCTGCATCGTTAGCTACCTCCGTCATCTTCAGACCAAGGCACACTCAAACTTTTGCCAACAACAGAAATCACTGATTTCAAAAGTAACCCTCAAAACCATGAATGCCTGACTTACCCAGCCTTGCAGAACAATAGGCATCAGTGATCCTGTCCACAGCTGTAATAATGCTGAGCGTGTGAGGAGCTGCTGTTTTCCTCATCAGACGGTAGCATTAGCTGTGACGCGCACACTGTTGGAGGCATCGCGTGGCTCAAACAACTTGATAACGTCCCAAAAAAAAATAACATGAACTTGTTGGTTCCCCTGTCCATTGTCATGGCTGATATTTTGTTGGAATCTGGCAGAAATGATACACTAATCGACTCAGAAATACCTTGCAGAGAGTCAGTCAGGGACGGCTGGTATAAGTGGGCTAGTAGGGCTAAGCCCTACCTGGTATTCACAGGTTAAACATTATATAATTATATAATTATAAACAATTTATAAATAACAACTTAAAAATAAACAGAATTTAAAAATAATGTGTCTTATTTAGTGAAAATTACAGCAAAAACTGGTGCTAAACCATCTGGGGTTGTTCTGCGGGGCTAACTTTTCACAGCCCATTTTAATTCAATGTCTCTGTGGTTCAGAATGATTGACATGCGTCTCTCGCCACGCCCCCTCAGTTTGCGGCTCATTGGGGCTAATTCTGATCAGCCCAGGATCAGCCCAATGCCACAGAAATAAGCCAGTTAATAGGGTGGACGTACAATAACGTGCTTCAAGCCCAAGTTTATGTGGGTGTGGTTTAGTGTAGGTAGTGGTACCATGGCAAGCAAGATTAAAATTACTACTAATTTTATTTCCTCATGCATCGGGTCGGGGAGAGATAAAAAAAAAAAAAGACACCTGACCCAGTCTGACAAATGTACGGATGGAGCGAGGAGGAAGTGTTGTCTAGCTTCAAAAACACGGTAAAAACAATTGTTTGTTGCTAAAAATTATAGCAAAGATGTGTCTGAGCTTAACCTTTCCTTAATAAATTCACGAAATGGTCAATTATCAGCTGGATTTAAAGTAGTAGTTCGCTATGTGCACGCGCACACGCGCGCGGGTGGGACGGTGTGTGGGACGGTGTTCTGCACGCGCGCGGATGGACAGAACCGTCCCACACGCGCGCGGGTGGACAGAACGTGGGACAATGTGGGACGTGTTCTGTGCAGCGGGATGGAGCTGGCTGCACAGAACAGTGGCGGAGCTAGACTTTTATTGCTGGGGGGGGGGCGAGGGGGGGCCAAGGCTATGGTAAGGGGTCCACTTACAGTGGTAAAAATAGACTTGTCCCAACTTTTTTGGGATTTGTTGACACTATGAAATTTTGAAACAACATATTTTTTCCTTAAAATGATACATTCTCTCAGTTTAAACTTTTGATCTGTGATCTAAATATTTTTAAGTTTAGAAATCAAGTCTTTTCATTTATTTATTTATTTATTATTTATTTATTTAAATTTTATTCATTTCATTAAAATCAAGTAACAACTCAAAAAAATAAAAAAACATACATTCAAAATAAAATGAAAGGCAGCAGATGAAGAATAATCTTATAATCTCTGCCCCTTTTACCCAAAGATACAACAATAAGTTACCAAAGATTAAAGTTAACTACATCATCAAATTAAAGACTACATCAACTCAAATGATGATTCATATAAATTCTTATGCTAGTTTTTCATATTCTTTCAAAAAAATCCCTTTTAACAATCTCTTAAATATATACAGAGATCTGGCTGTTTTAACATTTTCTTCCAGACCATTCCACAATCTTATTCCCTGAATTATTGTACACCGCTCCTTCAAACTGGTACGAAAACAAGGTTTCACAAACATTTCTGTCCCTTTAAGAAAATAAACAACATAAACTTTTTCTAAACAGCTTTAGTGTTTGACTTTGTCCACACTCATAAAACACAATGAAGTACAAAAAAATGAAAGTGGTACTGCTACCCCTAGCGGCCGAAAGTGGTAATAAAGTAACTTAGTAATCTAACTTAGTTACTTTCCAAATCAAGTAATCAGTAACTTAACTAAGTTACTTTTCCCAAGGACTTATCAGTAACTTAACTAAGTTACTTTTTCAATGTAACTATGCCATCACTGTTCGGAGGAGACACAGTTTGTCACCGTAGTCCTACACTGAGATGTAAAATAAATTAGAAGTTTTTGAAAAAACCTGTGAAACCTGAAAAAGTCCTGAAAAACGAGGGAAAAGGAGTGTGGAGGAGTGTGATGCAGTTATGCAAAGCTGTTTGACTGGGAAAATAATAATCTTTTACAGTTGAAACCCTTAATGCAGGGCAATGTAAGTTGGATGAAAAAGGTTCTATTTAAGCTTGGCTTTTGGTATTCTTGGTGGTTGGTTGTTTTACGCTTGTCTTTGTGCTGAAAAAGGACATAATGTCAATTTACAGTGGGTTTTCTTTATTTCACATTGATGCCTCTGTTGTTGGAATCCAACCTGCAGCATTACATGTATGTGTACATTATACGTGTGTGTGTGTGTGTGTGTGTGTGTGTGTGTGTGTGTGTGTGTGTGTGTGTAAATTAGCCCACCCTAAAAATATCACCACCAGCCGCCACTGTTCAATGGAAACATGGCGTCGACTGACTCAGTCAGTCGACGCCATGTTTCCATTGAAACTAATGCTGCGCTTGGGAGACATGCAGCCATGTCGGAGCTTAGGGGGCATTTCTGGGCGGAGCTTGGTAAGGTCCATTATTTGTCTGCTGAAAATTATAGCAAACATGTGTCTTAGCTTAACCGTTCCTTAATAAATTCACGTAATGGTCAAATCTGCTGGATTTAAATTTTTTCGCTTTGAAAAAGTACAAGGAAAAACAACTAAGCTAACCGTGACACATTTACGTCTATAAAACATCAAATTTTATCTCAAATAACTCCAACAGCTAACAGTTTGTAAATGTACATCTAGTGATTACTTTCTGTAAGTTTGAAAAAAAATCGGCTGTGTGGTTTATGAGCTATTTGCTCAAACGTACAGGGAAAAATCAACGAAGCTAACGGCGACACATTTACGTCTATAAAACATCGAATTTTATCTCAAACATCTCATAAAGCTAATCAGTTGTAAATATTCATTCATTCAACCTTTATTTATACAGGCTAGCCTCGTTGAGTCACGGGGACTCATTTACAAGAGGGACCTGTCTCACTCACACCAAACAACCATCCACTCTCACACTCACACCTAGGGTCAATTTAGAGTCACCAATCAGCCTAACAAGCATGTTTTTTGGTCTGTGGGAGGAAACCGGAGTACCCGGAGGAAACCCACGCATGCACGGGGAGAACATGCAAACTCCACCCAGAAAGGCCCCACGGA
>JBBPBX010019491.1:14495-44406 GCA_038048925.1 Garcialebias charrua | reverse complement strand
TCACGTGATTGGGACGGTACGGGATAATAAGTTAACAAAAAAAAACTTCGGACAGGCACCGCCATTTTGTAGTTTTTTTTTTTTGTTTGTTTTTTCAATAAGCCTATACTGTAACGCCAGTCAAAAGAACTACACTACCCAGAAGTCAACAGTGCTTCCGGCCGCTGCTTTCTGTCAAAATGGAGAGAAAGTTTGCAACGCAAAGTCAGAAGTAACGATCCATCTATTAAGCTCACAGAACTGGCAGGAAATTCGCAAATAATCCTGAAGCTCGGTTATCCACGTGCACATCAACCTGGATGGAGCGGTGGGCTTCGTCGCTGCAGGGTAGGTTTGCAGAATCGGAACAGATCCTGACCAGAACAGAACTGCTGTTCTCCAGAGCTGGTGAGTAAAAATTGCAGTACTGTACAGTACATATGCGTTGCACAGCTGAGCTGTGCGCTGTTTGTACCGGCAGTACCCCCTCCCCTATCGCTCCCCTCCCGAGGACATCTGTGTCAGAGTTGAGCCAGCTGATAAATGCTGCGCCATCTTTATCAGAACTATGGAACTCTGACAGTGTCCACGGACAACTCACTGCCCTCATCAGCCTCCTCATGCATATGTATATTATGATGTCATCAGTATGTTGCTGTTTCATATGCTGAGTTTTTTTTTTTTTTCTTCAACTTTCACACTGTCCCATCTAGGACACAGTGCAAGATTTGATTTGATTTTTTTTTACACCTTCACTCCCCCTCATGTTTCATTTTCCTTATCTGAAAAAAGGGCAGCGCCTCTTGAGGCCGGCGGCCTCAGTCGCTTCCGTCTCTCGACGTTTTTTTTTTTGGTGTGATGATGACAATAATGCTGATTCTGATTCAGTTTTTGAGCGTAGGAGTGGAGGGGGGGTTCAGCGTGAGTGCTACCTTTAGCTTTTTAGCTAGCACGCCTGTATTGCTTGCCGCTAGCTTAGAGTTATGCCAGTGCCGACGGGTGGGCGGGGGGTGTGGTGCGCACAGTTTGTTCAATAGTCGGGGCGCTCGGTTCTGTTAAAAGGGCGTGTCCCCTCCACTTGTATAATGTTAAGGGAAACACTAGCATATATAGCTGTAGCAACTTTCTTAAAATGTGTTGACTCTAGAAGTGAGTCAGTTGTAGATGTCCATCCTGTGATTCCTTTCTGACAGTTTCATTTAAATCTGTCCACTGGTTCATACAGACTCGTACAGCTGCATAAACATTATTGCTGCTTCACCTTTGGCTGCGGGTGATTTAAAAATGGCATAAACACAGATCACCAGCTGGGTTGGGTTGGTTACGTTAATAATAATAATAATGAATTCAATTTATAACGCACTTTTCATTAATAAAAATCCCAAAGTGCTACAAAGTGCAACAAAAGCAAAAATCAAATAAAACAAGTGATAAAATCAAGTAAAATCAATAATAATATCAACTAAGATCAAAGACAAAATCATGTGGAGGCAGAATAGGCCTGCTTAAAAAATAAATAAATAAATAAATAAAACAAGTGATAAAATCAAGTAAAATCAATAATAATATCAACCAAGATCAAAGATAAAATCATGTGGAGGCAGAATAGGCTTGCTTAAAAAGAAAAGTCTTTAAGCCGTTTTTAAAGTCAACCAGTGACTGTGGAGCTCTCAGGTAGTCAGGGAGGGAGTTCCATAGGCGGGGGGCAGCCACACAGAATGCCCGGTCTCCCATGGTCCTTAATTTGGTTCGTGGAATGTGAAGTAGATTACTGTTCTGTGATCGTAGAGACCGGGTGGATGAATATGGTGCAAGAATGTCCTTTAGATAGTCAGGTGAAGTTCCGTGTAAGCATTGGTGTGTAATGAGAGCAGTTTTGTATTGAATTCTGTAGGTGACAGGAAGCCAATGGAGGTTATGGAGAATGGGTGTAATATGTTCAAATTTACGAGCGTTACTTACAGTTCCACTTCCTTAGTGTGTCTGTGGAGATGACAACACCAGGTTCCTCTTCATCACAACCTTTCTCAGAAACCCCCCCGTCACAGATTTGATTGATTGATTTACTTATTTCAGCGAAAGCAGATTTTATCCCGCGCCTCCCAGGTGTGCTCCACACCCAGCGTCTGCCACCTGCAGCGCTGCCGCACGACACCACCTGTCTGTCGACCCCTCCCGTCTCACTGTCGGTGTCTCCCCTGGCGACAGCCGCCACGTCAGTCACTCCCATGAAGAGGCTCTTCAAGGTCACCCTGGGTTTAACAGCCCTCCGGTCCTCATGGCAACAGAGCATCGTTAATTTGCAACGCTGTCTTCCCTCTCGGAGCACGACTGATCACACTAATATGTTTATTTGTTGCTGATGAGGACCTCCTCGATTCAGTGACCGGCTGGCGAGATAAATGGCCGAGCGGCGCAACAACTCTCTATTTTACCCGTTGACACATTTTGACCGCTGTATGTCTGCGCGCAGCTTTACATCCTCTGTTTAATGGTCTGAAAATACAAATCTTTTTGCTTTGCACCACAAGTCGCACACATCAGCTGCGGAGACGGCCGAGAGATGACCCACAGTTCATTGCATCCTCGCTGATCTGCTGCATCAGGTTGAATCTAACTGGAAAAAGAAGCACTTAAGGATCTGTGCTTTCATTTTTTGGGCACACGAGCTGTCAACCACTGATGAATCACCTTTGAAATGCAAGTTTGAGCTTTTTTTTTTTTTGGCAGTTTAATGATTTGGTGTCTAAATGATCTATTTGCCAAATAGATGATTTGGTGTAATGATTCAGAAAAATACGCTCAAAGGAATCGCAGAAGTTACCAGCAAAGCAATTTGTCTTAAAACATCCAGGCAGTTATTGCATCAAAGGTGAATAGTTGTCACTTTTAGGTTGGGTTGAAGGGTGGGTTGAGTTCTTACAAAGAAATTTAGCATTTGAAGCAATAGTTGAGATCTTTTGAGGTGGGTTTCTATAAACTGTTATGAACAATCAATATCTTACCTGTTGTACATACACATACAATCTCAGTTTGGAGAAAAAGTTTATTTCTGACCAGACTGAGCTGTTCTAAAACGACTCCTATAGTAAAGTTTTCAGTAGTTCCTGTGAACACTTTTTATTAAACCTAAACCTGCAGTCTGAGAGCAAAGTGCTCTGTTAGGAAAATATGGAACAATAAGATCTATAATAGAAGATGGAGCTAAGTTGTTGAGAGCGTTGTAAGATTTTGAATTCTGTTCTGAATTTAATGGGGAGCCAATGGAGAGAAGCCAAAACTGGAGAAATGTGTTCTCCGATCAACTCATTAAAACTCTGGCAGCAGCATTTTGAATCAGCTGAAGACTTTTAAAAGACGTTTGTGGACACCCAGATTCATTCAAGTTTTTTTTTATCAAGGACAGCACAATAAACAATGTTACATGTTAAAAACGAAGCAACCGTTGTCTTGTACAAAGGTTTTCTAGACACAGGCTAATTGTCAAACCCAGTCCTTGGTTGGACTTTTATATAAAAACAGCTAAAATAAAATTAAAATTTAATTAAGATTAAACAGTTCCCTATATAAAAACATCTAAAATAAAATTAAAATTTAATTAAGTTTAAATGGATTAAACAGTTCCCTCACACACACAGCTGCTCCTCTATATAACAAACTATTGCAATAGTCTAGCCTAGACGTGATAAATGCATGGAGCAGTTTTTCTTAATCGTTTTTGGACAAGATGTTTCTAATCTTAGTGATATTACGCAGGTGGAGAAAGAGTTTTTTGTAACATTTTTAATAAAGGGGTTAAAATATGTGTCCTTGTAAAAAATAACACCAAGGTTTTTAACTTTAGAACTGTAGGCCAGATTAATGCCATCCAGAGAAAGTGAAAGACGGCAAAATTTATTCCCAAGAGGCTCAGGTTCAAAAACCACAACCTCTCTTGTCTGAGTTTAAACGCAGAAAATGAAGGGTCATCCATGTTTTTATGTCTTTAAGACATGATTGTAACTTAAACTGATTGGATTCATTAGGTTTCATGCGCAAATATAACTCTGTATCATCAGCAAAACAATGACAATTTATCCCATGCTGTTTAATAACTTTACCTAATGGCAGCATATATAAGGTAAAGAGTACTGGTGCAAGCACTGAACCCTGATGAACTCCATGACTAACTCTGGTGTATGAAGAAGATTCATTATTTGCATTTACAAACTGAAATCGATCAAATAAGTATGATTTAAACCATTTTAGAAAGTAATGCATACAGTATTGCAGAGGTTAAAGTTCTCAGTTGCTGCAATGTATTTCTGTCATTTTGAATGTGGCCTGGACAGATTTCTGTCAAGATATAAAAATGAGAAGGAGGGGAGAAGGTGTTTTGTTGTTAAATCCATCCAATCTAATGATGATACAGGGATGAAGCTGACACTTCTTGATTCTGAATGATGATAAAGCTCAGGTCTAGGTGTGAGAAAGAAATTCAGCCAAAACATCTGTATTTGCTTTAATCCCTGTTGTCCTCTGCCTTTCATGCCAGTTCAGACAAAGATCTTCTGTGGAGACATAATGGAGATGCAGCTGTTCCCGTTCAACTTTGAAAATACCAATATGCACAATCTCAAGCATTATTTAGAGATTTAACTCTCAAAGTTTGTTGTAAATGACCCTCAGCTACTACCAAACCCAACTTTAGCTCAGTATCTGTCTCACTGACTCTGTTATAGCTGTTTTTCTGGTCAGTTGGCTGTCAAAGATATGAACTATACCTTCATGATTAGACACCTCGGTGTGTCAGAGGAGCTGAATTTATTTTCAACTTCGCTCTTCCTGTTCGTCTTTGAGTTAATTGAAACATTCGAAGCTAACGGTTTAATAACCTAATGACCCGTGTAAGCTCGTAAAGCAAGATCATTTTTCAAGAGTAACACAAGGGAGGAAAGAGTTAACAAATATCCATTCATACACACACACATGCACACACGCTTTCCTGCTGCAACAATTAGGAGATAATGTCATGCACAAAATCTGCACGTAATTCAGTTTGTCTTCGCGTCGGGCATTAATTAACAGAAGCCAATTAAAACGAGCCGAGCCACACCGATTGAACTCTCAAGACAATTTACATCCCAATCAATCTTTGAAATATTCTGCAGATATGTGTTTGTCCCAACAGCCCATTAGAATAAACAAGGCAAACAAATGGACGACAGCCTGAGTACGTTTGTTGAAGAATGCAGGACGAGTTTGGAGATTATCTGCTCGGAGTAGATTCAGTCAGAAGATGCGACCCGTTAGGATTGTTGATTGTTTATGCATTTTTTTTCCCCGCTTCATGTTGTTTTTGCTGCATTCATCCATAACGAACTACTCGAACCTCTTTCCGACTGTCAGCGGTGTTAAATCTTGCTCACGTCTACTCCTTTCACGGAGTAGCAAATCAATAAGGAGTCTCTTTTCCAGATCATAATTCAAGCAGACATTAACGTCCTCCCCTCGTCTGACATAAAAGAGCAGCGAGAGAAATGCGTTTTACTGCGTGTCATGGCGGCTCGCAACATTTCAGCGTTGGATGACTTCAGCTTGCAGCAGCTGCTTCACTGCAAGGCTCCTGTAACCTCTGCCAAAGAAGCATCTCCGTCCTTCCTCCTCTGCCAAGAAGCATCTTCCTCAGTCTTCGCCTTCAACCCCCACCAAATGGACAGAACGGCACATTTGACTTTAACACAGAGCTGCTATTAAAAACGCATTAAATCTTATTAGGGCGTAATTACATATTAGTCCCTAATCCGTGGTAATCACAAAGACGAGGTGTTTTTGTGGAGAGAAACTTGCAAAATTAATCAAAGTTTCCAATAACTTTGTAATCGCTCTAAAGTTTTGATGAGCGTACGGGTGTTTATTGTCTGTTTTGAAACGCACTGAGAGGCGTTCAATGTCTGAATTAGGTGCTGATTGAAACAGCAGCTGGGCTGCTAATACAGAATAATAAAATTAGTGAAAATGTGCCCACACAAAACATTTCTTATAACAAACAGATTTTGTTTCCTGTGTATTGTGTGAATGTTTATGAAGCGCTCACTCCGTTGTGATCCATTTTTCTTCGGTACGGTTTTTGGCGCGATTCTCATCCTGCAGTTTTGAAGCTATTTCAACAAATCATATCAAAACGTTCAGCTCTTTCAGGACAATCCTGATATGACTTTTGGTATTGATGCAGCTTTAGCTTTTTGAAAAATTTAGCCTTTTCTGCCAGTTTTTTCTAATAAAAAATTAATTAAACTCAGTTTTACATCCTTCATATCTGTTTACAATTTTTACTGCTCCTTTCACGTTTTGTTCTGGATCAGCTTCCTTGTGCAAGTGTTAACTTTTTTTTCAGCAACTTTCAGCAAATTTAAGCTGTTTTTTCAGCTGTTTTGTACTCTGTTTTTGCTAACTACAACATTTTTGTGCTTCTTCTAACTTGTCTGCTAATTTCAGCTCTTTTCAGCTCATTTCTGTAAGTTTAAACTTTTTCTACTATTTCGGCTACTATTTAGCTGTTTTATACTAATATTATCCTTTTCAAATAATTCCAGTTTTTTTGCACTCATTTCAATTTTTTCTGCTTAATTCAGCAAAATTGTGCTCTCTCCTCTTGCTTCTTGTAATTTAAGTTGTTTTCTGCCTTTTTAGTTGCTTTTCAGCCGTTTTATTGTGCTAATTTCAGCTTTTTTCAGATAATTTCCTTTTTTGTGCTCTTTTCTGCTTCTTTCAGCAAACATGTTCTTTCTGCTTTCTTCTGCTAATTTAAGCTTGTTCTACCTTGTCGGCTATCTTATTAAATTTTTTAGCTAATTTTATCTGTTTTCAGATCAATTCAATTTTTTGTGGTAATTTCTGCTGCTTTGAGCCTCATTAACTTCTTTCAGCTTATTTCAGCTTGTTATGCTCTTTTCAGCTTATTTCGGCTAGTTTCAGCTTTATCTGCTATTTCAGCTACTATTTAGCTGTTTTTATACTAATTTAAGATTTTTCAGCTACGGTAATTCCACATTTTCTAGCTCATTTAATCTCTTTCTCCTTTTGGTAATTTAAGCTTTTTTCTGCCTTTATGGCTATTATTTTTTCTAATTTCAGCTTTTTTTAAGCTAATTTCCTAATGTTTGTGCTCATTTCTGCTTATTTAAATCAAATTCAGCAAATATGTGTTCTTTCTGATTTATTCTGCTAATTTAGGCTTGTTCTTCCATTTTAGCTACATTTCAGCATGCTTTTTTTTCAGCCATTTGTTTCAACGGTTTGTTCAGCAAGTTCTTCTGCAGTAAACATTCATACTGCGTTTTCACAGGAAATGCAATTTCTCTAGTTTCAGTTTGACATGGTGTTGATGGAATTATAGCGATAACTTAAAATATCTGATGAGTTGTTTTCATAAAGCTCCATGTTTCACCACAAATGGTTAATGTGTCCTCTTGTTTTTGGAGGCAACAAAACTTTTTCAACATGAAGATCTTGGTTTAAAACACCCGAATGTGGAGAGCAATATACTGTACATTCCTTTTAGGCAGGGGTATTCAACTGGTGGCCCAGGGGTCAAATCAGGAACTCTGTTGGGCCCACCAATGGGTTCATATTTAAAGAAAACTAGATTTTGATCATAAACTTACAATGACAATAACTGCTGAATGTCTGGCCCAGTGAGTAATTTAGTTCAATAGTCCTGCTTTAAGGAATGCATTTAGTTTAATTTTGTCTTTATTAGCAGATTTTCTCTTATCTATTGCCACCAAAAGGTCAGAGGAGATGGTTGTGGTTTTTATGTTTTAGTTAGGTTGTTTTTAAAATATCACATTAACCTCTTAACACATAATTGGATGTACATCTGCAGCTGAATTTGGATTGATTATGGAAATCAACCCTTTACAAGAGGGCCACCACAGCTAAAATACATTAACCAACACCCTCTGGCCGAAACCTGAAACCTCATGGTGTGATCACACCGAACAGCTTTTGAACTTCCAAAAAGCTCGTCACGCACGCAAGTGGACGCACTTGGTGTCCAGACTACTTGGACCAGAACGCCAGAACGCGAAACAGCTGCTGGGTGTGTGGGAGGAGCTTACCGGTATACCGAGTCCACTGCACTCCGCCAGGCGAGGAGCTTTTTATTTCTGTCTCTGTGGAGCAGACTTGACTGGTCGTCCTTGTCGCGAACACACAGCTACAATGAGTTTCTCTTCCATAGTCCATGACTCCGCGGGTTTTTTCTGTGTCCCACAAACAATACGTCACATGCGCAATCGTTTCCGCGTCACTGGTTTCCGCGTCACATAGGGACTCTCCCCCTGACCCCCTCTCTTCTCCCCCGACTCTCCCTGATTGGTTGACACACCAACCAATCAGGTAGAGTTGAGCGGCGTTTGAAAGTTTGAACCGCGAAATCTTCAGCATGCTGAATGCGCGGTTTGGAGGCTGAAGCCGGTTCACGTGCACGGAAAACGCTTTCCAGCACGCTCAACACGCACGCGACGTGACGCCCGACGCCAAGACGCGGCTGGAAGCGCGTCCCCCATTGATTTTGCATGTACAGGAAACCCTCGAGGTACGACACCTGCGACCTACGGCAACTCAGACTTACGATTTTATCATATTTAATAAAAATATGATAAATTTTTTTTTTTTTTTTTTTGTGTGTTTAAAAGTTATTAATTTCATGTGTATAGCACTTTGTTGCAGCTGTGGTTGTTTTAAATGGCTTTATAAATAAAGTATAATTATTAATTTTACGTTTTGATTAGAAATTTATCGTATTTACGCAACTTCCGGTCGTTTCCGGTCGCCACTTCCGGTCGCCATTTTACAACAGTACTGCGGTCAATGGAGCTCCAGAGGCTACTGTCAGCTGGCTCCGTGTGCCCGATCAGGGTTGCCTCATACGGATAAATTAGCTGGAAACACTCGGTCAACTCTGTGGACGTCTCAGGTCCGGAGGAGCGCGATCGGCGGCCACAACGCCGCCCGACATGCTAACGACAGCAGCTAACAGAGCAGCTAACACAGGCGAAGACACCGAGCCGACATGCCGCGGAGGGGCCATCTGCGGCCGGGAGCTCGCCGCAAATGTCCGCCTGGCAGTCGGGGGACACCGGCTCAAAGTAAGACATTATATTTTTTATTTATTGTACAGTACAGTATTCATTTACTGTGCAGTTCTGTGCGTGTTTATGGCCTTAGTATGTCTGCTTGTTCAGTCTCATGCCATTAAATATGTGTGCGGCGCTCCGTTAGCGGTATAGCCGCGACCTATGTCAGAAACGCGGACCTACGACAGGCAGGTGTTTTTGGTCCGCGAGGTACGACAACATCGACCTAAGTCACACCCGTAGGTCCCAATCCCTGACTTACCTCGAGGGCTACCTGTAAACTGGACGCTCCTGCTGCTGAAAAGCTGTTCGGTGTGATCACACCATTAGTTTTACTGACATTGTGCTAACGTTGGACGTAGTGGTGGCTGAAAATCATTAACACACAATTTTAGTGTGACATCTCACAGTATTGTACACAGCTGTGCACAATGTTAATTTTCAGGTTTGACCAAAACAACCCCCTCCGTCATTTTTTTTAATCAAAAGTGGAACTGGGTACAAAACATCGTGTGAAAAATGATGGGAAGCATCATTTCAAGGAGTGTTTGGCGTTAAATTTAAATGTAGGAACAGTTACACATGAATTACATTTATATATATTCAGTAAACTAAATGTCAATTTTTAATTTTTTTACATTTTTTTATTAATACATCATTTAACAGCATATGTTCCTTATATTCATACGGACTTGATGCAATGGGCTTCTGAAAGCAAACAACTAAAGTTACCTTTTGAACTAGTAAAAAAACGGTGGAAAACCAAAACAAATGATTCCCCAGACAAAACTTAGTGCTCATTTACTTTTGTTAATTTAAAATAAATAATTATTTTCCATGGCTGTGTAGTGCAGTTTGATTTGAACTCTTAACACACTGATAATCTGGGAAAATGTAATAACCAGCTCACATTACTCATTGATGCACGGTGTCATCAGGCCGCACTCTGAATAATTAATGGGTTGTAATATTAGTGGTTAAATGGAGCCGTTTCCTGCAGCTCACACTTGAGCCGCTGCATTTCAGCTTTCCATCCGCTCGGTTTGTCAGACCCGTCGATCCTCCGGCTCGAAAATAACGGCAGTTCTGACCAAGACCTCTTCAAACACTGGAGGGTCTGACTCAGGACACAAAATGTATAATTGATGAGGCAGGGAAAAGGACGAAAGGTGACGAACACCGTTTCAGGACGGTCGAGGACGAGCAGTAACGAGCCTGAACGGCCCTGGAGCGATGAATGTATTCAACAGGCACCAAAGGCTGCGGCCATAAAAAAAAGCTGCACTTTACCAGAGAAAAGGACATTCAGAGAATCTACAGGATCATAAACTTTTTTACGTTTAAGGTGCTTCTTATAACAAACCAATACCAATGTTTTTTTTGTTTTTTTTCTCTAGACCCACTTAGAGACTACCGTATTTTCTGTTGTATAGGTTGCACCTGTGTATAGGTCGCATTGTCCAATTTTTATCAATAAATTGGAAAAATCCAGAAATAGGTTGCACCGGTGTATAGGTCGCACCTACGTCACCGCCGACGTAACACGTCATCCACCGCTGACGTGACGCGTCACCGCTGAGACAACCCGGCAATATGGACTGAGTGTTTAGCTCTGCTGCAAATGTCTGCCACAGGAGCGCACAGCAAGGCTTTTAAGAAGATTAACACGGTAAAAACAATTATTTGTTTGCTAAAAATTATAGCTGACATTATAGCACAAGGGTTAGTGGTTTATTAGCCGAGTGGTTTATTAGCTATTTGCTAAAATATACACGGAAATAAAACGAATGCTAACAGAGAAGAGTTCGTCTCTCAAAACACGAATAAAAAATCTAATTTGATCTCAAATGTTTCATCCAGGCCAACAGTTAGTACATTAAAGCCTTATAAGTAATTACACTCTGTAAGCAGAAAAAAAATATACACAGAGTGGTTTCAAAGCTATTTATAACATAAACAGAAATAAAACCAATGCTAACAGAAGAGTCCGTCTCTCAAAACACGAATAAAAAATCGAATTTTATCTCAAATGTTTCATCCAGGCCAACAGTTAGTACATTAAAGCCTTATAATTACACTCTGTAAGCAGAAAAAAATATACACAGAGTGGTTTTGAAGCTATTTATAACGTTATAAACAGAAATAAAACCAATGCTAAAAACAGAAGCTAACTGAAGCTAACGCTAATATGTAACAAATATGGTTGTTGTTTTTTTAAATCTCAAATATCTAATAAAGCTACTCACTTGTAAATGTCCATACAGTGATTACATTCTGTAAGTTTCAGAAAAATCCGCCGTGTGGTTCTTGACTTATCTTGCAAACAAACGGCTAACAAGCACAGAGCTAAAAGAAGTTACCTCCAGACCAGGAGGCCGACAGAGTCCGAGCAGAGGGGCTTTTTTTCGGACACATGAGCTGGAAACGGTCGGTGTACTCCTCTGGAAGTGTCCCCCTAGCGGCCGAAACTGGTACTGCACTGCGACCCTAGCGGTCGAACGTGACACTGCACCATTTTCTGCCAAAGTGAAAAATGGTCATAACTGAGCCAAAAATTGGTCTAAAAATATGGGAAAAAATCCATAAATAGGTTGCACTGGTGTATAGGTTGCAGGCCTTGAAAAAAACCATAAAAAGGTGTGACCTATACACCAGAAAATACGGTACATAGCTTTCTGTGCTGTGAAATAAAAATACTACATTATTCTGCATGGTCTTTGTCAACTTGGCCTGCTACCAAATACAGATCCCAAAAAGGGGTCTGAATATGATGTAACACTATATAAATAACATAGCGTATATTTTTAAAAAGTGCCTTTTTATATTGGTGAATTGTTTTTGATGAAATGGCCTATGTCCGATATTTAACTTTATTGCTAATGTCGGCCGATACCATGCCAATAATATTGTGCATCCCTAGTAGTTGTTGTTAAAACGATGGCTACACCCTTTGTTTGTTTTAAAGGTTTTTACATGTAAAAGCATGAAACGTTAAAGTTTTTAAGGTGCTTCTTATGGTATTAAAAATGTTTAGTGGCACTATTGTTTCCTATTATTAGTTAAACCATGTTTCCATAGCGATGATATTGACAAACTGTGCGATGACAAACAGAAAGGAAGTAGACCCTCACTCCAACGGGGAGGATGTGACACTTAAACGGTCCATCGGACCAATATTGAATCTTTTCTCCCTCGAAAAGTTTAAGAGCTACTGCTCGAGAGAATCGGGCCCAAACTGAATTATTGCCAAACACTTCCTGTCATAAATGTAAATATTCTTGCAGGATCGAGGCGAGTTTGAAAGCCTGGGTTTTCCCAACAAGTTTTCACTCAATTTTATTTTTATTTTTCTTAAACTGAAGCTGGGTGTTGGCTGTCTGAAATCAAAACCGCGTCCATAACGACTTAGAAAATTCAGCTAGTCAGCTTCACAGCAAACCTGCAGGGGATTTCAATCATTCTTCCCACCTTCGCAACATTAAAAGCTGCTGTCTACACTTTTTATCTGCAGGTTGTTAGCTGTGGCTACCCAACAGAGCTGCTGTATAACGATCAGCAAAATGGCAGCGCATGAGAAGTGAAGTCGGTGTGAAGCTTCCGCTGCTGTGACAAATCATGGTGGACTGAAACGGCTCATTATTTATGCCTCTTTATCTCTGGCCTGACTGTTTTCATTACTTATGCTCTTTTCTCCATTATCATAAGTGGCTTATTTTTCTTCAGTCGGCTGTTAGCGTTAGCATTGAGTAACAGGTGCGCAGTGGGTGCAGTAGCTTTTATGCTCCAGGGTTGTAAGCAGCTCTATACTGAGACAATCAGTCAGTATTTACTCTAAAGGCTTCAAGCTGTGCCACATCACAGCAGGTTGTGGTGATGGAGATACCCTGAGCTGCTATGGGTTCTTTTTAAGTGGAGTTTATTTTTAGATCTTGCTTCTTATATTGAGAAGAATGCTGTTGCATATTGAACCAGAACTTTTTTTTTTTCTCAATGATCCTCTCTTGAGTTGTTGTCTGGTTGACACATGTTTTATTTTCAGTGGTTTAAACCAAACCAGGACAGCTGATGGACGAATCGTACAGCTGATTTTTGGTTTTGGCTCATAACAGTTTATTGTTCATCCACTTTAGGATAATCTAGATATAGATAAAAACAATCAACTTTTAAAAAATGGTGATAGAATGTTGGACAAAAGCTTCCACCTGGTAGAGTATACATGCATACATGTATACATGCATACATGCATGCATAGCTACGTATCAAAGCTTAATATGCAAACACACAGATTAACAAATTAACAGCTGGAATAATATCATCTGATCCATCTTAAGTCTGAGTGTAAAAAAAGTTGTGCAGGTTTGGGGGGCGAACTTTCCCCGATGCCAATTTTCCACAGTGGATGCAGAAAAATGGGCTCATCAGAGAGAGATGGCTGGAAAATTAAAGTGTAAATTAACCTGAAGAGAAGCAGCAATGCTGGCAGCAAACCCTAAAAATATAATTTTTAATATTTAAGCAAGAAGCAGAGGTAACGTCAGACTGAGAGTTAGCAGGAAGTTGAGCTCCACCTGTGAAATGAAGTGGACCTCTGCAGGATTAGTGCATGCCTGTTTACTTTGTGTGCATGTGTGCACATGTGTGTACAGATGCACGTTAAGCTCCCATTCATCAAATCTGTAGTTGGCCGTGCCAGGCTGTAGCGGCAGATTAATCTGCTCCAACACAACACGGCTGCTGGCCCACCACTCATTAATCCCATTCTCAGGCACAATGTGCTCATGCACATCAGCCTGCCCTTCTGAAATGTGTGCACATAATCAGTTTGGGTTAAAAAAAATAATAATCTTGCACAATAAGCTTATTGTTTTTGCAATAAGACTCGTGATCCATTATAAAAATGCTGAGTATAAATAAAAGGCACATTAGAGCTACAGGTATGGAGAGAAATATTTAAAGCACTTGAAAGCAGCAGACTGCCTGGATCATTTGAAGCTCCTGACAGAAGAAAAAACATTTAATGCTTTGTAGTGATCGAACGAGCAGCATTTTCTGAAGGAATACATATCGCCCGCCGCCTTTCATGCAATAATGGAACATTCCATGTACCGTATTTTCCGGAATATAGGTCGTGGCTTTTTATCATTTTTGCATGCCCTGTGACCTATATTCAGGTGCGACCTATTTATGGCTTTTTATAAAATAAGCTGATTTGTAATCATTTATTAACAAAAATTAAACTGAGACACACTCTTACAATAATGTCAGCTAACAAATATATTTTTTAGGTGTTTATCCTGCTAAAATTATTCATTTATTAAAGAAAAGTTCAGCTCAGACACATATTTGCTATAATTTTTATCAAACAATTAATTGTTTTTAAGTGTTAATCTTCTTAAAAGCCTTGCTGTGCGCTCCTGTGGAAGAGACATTTGCAGCAGAGCTAAACACGGTCCACATTTTGACGTAGGTGCGACCTATACTCAGGTGCGACCTATACAGGTAGTCCCCGACTTACGAGCGAGTTCCGTACAAGCGAGGTGCTCGTAAGATGAAAATTCGTAAGTTGGAACACGAAGCACATGTTCTCGTAAGTCCGGAATTTCGCTCGTAAGTTGGAACGGTTTTGCTAGCGCAACTACAAACACTCGTTTTTCATCGAAAAACTGCTTATGAGTGCATAAAAATGATCGGAAACGTGTGTCCACATGTTTAGCTAACGAACTGTGGTGAAAAAACACAGAAAAACTCGGTATTTTTTGCGTTTTTTCCAAAAATTCGCCAGCTCGTAAGTCCGGAACCTCGTATGTAAGAGCGCTCGTAAATCGGGGACTACCTGTATATGGATTTTTCCAATTCTTTGGCAATAATTGGATGGTGCGACCTATACTCCGAAAAATACGGTAATCTGTTTGCACTTGGAGTATGTTTTGTGAATGTTTCTCATCTACTACACCAAAGTTTAACTAAACATCTGATGATGTTGATGAAACTGCTTTGCTGTGGCGCCCATCTTGAATTGGGAGAACTCCAAAAGTCAAGCGGCTACAGATGTGAACCAAATGATTACCGTATTCTTCGGAGTACAAAGAGCACTTAAAATCCTTTAATTTTCTCAAGAATCAACAGTGCACCTTATGTATTCATTCTAGTTGTGCTTACTGACCTCAAACCGATTTTATGTGGTGCATGGCGGTCAAAAATCTGTCAATGTTGTAGTTTTGCTTTAATGCACCGTATAATCCAGTGCATCTTATAGTCCAAAAAATACAGTACTTCCTGTAAAAATTAGTCTGTTCATTGATTTGTGACATATTTCATGGTATACACACAGTCAAAGGCATCATCTTTCCGCCTTTGGCAGTGGGTAGAAATGAAGATATTTTCCTACTTATTTTAGACATTTTTAGGAAAATGAAAGTAACAACTGAAATACACTCGTGTGAAATCTAATACCTGTTTTAAATTGTGTAAATGGTTTCATTTATGAAGTTATGAAGTAGAAAATATTAGATATTATTTGTTGTTAATACACCAGTTTGTTCAACAACAACAAAAAATCACACTTTGGCTTCAAACATCTTTGTTGTTGATTAAGTTTTAAGCGTGCAGCCACAGTCGTTTGTAGAGAACTCGATCTTCTGTTTGTTTCAGTTTTCAGATCGTTGCGCTGCAGTTTTGACCCGCTCATTGCTTCGGTTCAGTTCATTTTCGGTGTATTTGCTCCCTTGAGGTCCCAGCACAGTTTCGTAATCAGTTTCAGGTCTGGAGGTTGGTTGGGTCATTGCAGCACCTTGATTCTTTTCCAAGTAAAATGTCCAAGGACAGATTGGACACGCGCAGGATATTAGGACAAGGTTGACTTATTTCTGGGCCGTATCAAAGAAAATCACGCTGGTGTTTCAGTCTGATGGCAAGCATGAACAAACATGGAGGTCATTACATTTACATGGTAGGATGGCAGGATCTCCATTCAAATTGGCTAGTATAATTTTTTAACAGTGTCATACCAAGCCAGCAGTGTCCAATCCTGTTCCTCAAGGATCAGCATCCTGCAGGTTTTTCTTATTTCAGTGGTCCAACACACCTGATTCAGGCTGAATTACAGTACCTGTTCATGTTCAGAGGCCTGGTTAATCACCCATTGATTTAAATCAAGTGTGTTGGAGCTAAGGAACTTCTAACACAGGGAGGATAGTGGCCCTCGAGGGGCAGGATTGGACACCTCTGTGTTAAACTGATGCTGATTTTTATGAACTGCTTTGAGAATTAGATTTCTTTAGGATGACAGCGATCCACTTTAAAGGGAATGGACTGTACTTGTGTAGGGTCTTTCTTATCAAGATACTTAAAGCACTTTACAACACAACCTCTGCCCTCATTTACCCATTCATACAGCACTCTACTATATCTACTGTACATAAAGATCAGTGCTTTATCACATTCATACAAAGCTCTAATACCTCAGCTACAGCCCCAAATCACAAATGAGTTAAAAAGGAGGTGCCATGAACGCATCCCCGTCTACCTGGCAGAGGTTCTTGTGAGATCCTGGGGCTGGTGGGAAACGATGCTTGTGACTACAAGAAGACCAGGATCATCCCCTGACACCTGCAGATGGCTGTCTGCAATGACGAGAAGCTCAACAAGCTGTTGGGAGGAGAGAGCATCGCTCAGGGAGTTCTGCTCAAGATTCAGGTGGTCCTGCTGTCCAAGAAGACCGAGAAAATCACAATGTCCAAGTAGACAGATCTGCAGCCAGTTTCTTCAGATCTGTTCTAAGACAGACTGCTACAAGAGCTCCTTCCTGCCCACAGCCATCAACATCTATAACAACTCTAATGAAACCAGGATGATGAGTTACAACATTTCATTTCCCTTTGGGATTAATAAAATGTTTTTGAATTGAATTGAATTTGAATACACTGGTGGGACACACATCGGAGGCAATGAGGTGTTTGGTGTCTTGCCCAGGGACACTTTGGCATCTGACTGCTGGTGGAATCGAACCCCCCAACTCTTGCATTGGGGGACGACTGCTCTAACCACTCAGCCAAATTTAGTCCCGACTCTGCTCAGACTGGACGTTAGCTTGTCTTCCTGGTCAGATTCAGTGTTTTCAACATGTTTACTGTTATCTTTCACAGGTAAGATGTTAATTGTTAATGTCCTGCCAAGCCTTCCTGTTTTTGTTGATTGATAAACAAACTGAAGCTCATTCTGTAACTGTTTGAATAAACAGTGAAACTCTGTTAATAGTCATTTCTACGTTATTTTCTTCTACATTTCTGGGGCCTTTCACAGCTGATTCCTTTTTCTTCTGTCGCTATCGGACACATCTTGAAGCAGCTATTCCCATTTTACTTTATTTATTTCCACTTGGCCACGTTCCTCCTCCCTCCTCTCCTCCTGGCCATGCTACGCTGCACAGTGCATTAATAGCGGTATGAAAAATTCCCAGCAGAGACATGGTGGGATTGTCGATGCCAATGACTCAGAACTGCAGGAAGAGGGAGTTAAAAGGCTTGGACTCTGCACAGATTCTGTTCCACCTCGCCGGCAGAGAGGCGTGGCGCACCGACTCACTGTTTTTGCTTTGTAATCACTAGAATCTTTATATTGCAGTAATTGCAGCCTTTCACCTGCCTCACGGGCTCATTAGACGATAACGATCCGCTTTTATAAATTATGCATTCATGCTCTGTGCTTTTTATACCTGCAGAGTATTAGAAACTACAGGGATTTGGAAATTTGCTGAAAAGCTATAAATATTCTCAACATACTTCTGCAATAATTTTTTTATTTTTACTTGGTCTTTTTTTGTTTTAATAACCCGGGCACTTTTTTTTAATTTTTTTTTATTTTTTTTAACAGTTCAGCTAAATTTTCTCCAGCTTTGTGTTTTGTATGGAGTATAAATCATCCCAGTGTAACAAAGAGTGCAATGGTTTTTGAACGCAGATCTGGTCTTTTAAGTGATATTTTAAAACTGTTTGACAGTTTTTGGTTCATTGGAAAAATTTAAAGCCTAGCAATAACCAAAAGGCGTGCATATCTGTTCGGTTTCATGTTAGAATTTTGATTGAAATCATCTTATGTGGAGAAATAAACAAGTTAAAACTGTGACGTTCATGTTATTTTGAGACCGCATGAATTGCTCACGCTCAAAGTATGTGTTGAAGACAACTTGCAGCTATTACCACCTCAAACTTTAGCTCAGGACAGTAGTCCCTCGTTTATTGCAAGCATTATGTTCCAGACCCTTCCGCCCCCCACAATAAGTGAAAATCTGTGAAGTAGTGACGTTATATTAATTGTATTATTTATATATATATATTATGGCTTTATAAACCCTTCCCGCACTCTTGCAATGTTCTAAATTTTTAAACCTACATGATTTTAACAACACACGTACAGTACTGTATATGTAGCTACTAAATTTTACTCACCAGCTCTGCAGAACAGCAGCGGCTCGATTCTGCTCCGACTCTGTTCCAGTCCAATTCGGTTTCATTTCTGCAGACCTACTCTGCAGAACAAAGCCCACAATCAATGCTCTAAACTCTTAAACCTACTAACAACATGCTTATCTGTAGCTACGATAACATAGCATAACTTTCTCCCATGACTCCTCTGAATCATCCAAATGGGCAAACTTAAGACGGGCCTGGACGTGTGCTGATTCAAGCAGGGAAACCTTCCGTGCCATGCATGATTTTAAACTATGACATCTTAGTGTATGACCATGGAAACAGTGGTGCCAGCTCTCTTCAGGTCATTGACCAGCTCCTCCTGTGTAATTCTGTGCTGATTCCTCACATTTCTTAGGATCATTGATACGCCACGAGGTGAGATCTTGAATGGAGCCCCAGTCTGAGGAAAATTCACAGTCATGTTTAGCTTCTTCCATTTTTTAATAATTGCTCCAACAGTTGATCTTTTTTCACCAAGCCGCTTGGCAATTGCCCCATAGCCCTTTCCAGGCTTGTGGAGGTTTACAATTTTGTCTCTGGTGTCTTTGGAGAGCTCTTTGGTCTTAGCCATATTAGTAGATGGAGTCTTACTGATTGTGTGGGGTGGACAGATGTGTCTATGTAGACAACAACCTCAAACAGGTGCTTCTAATTTTGAATAATAAGTGGAGTGGAGGTGGATTTTTTAGAGGTGGACTAACAGGTCTTTGAGGGCCAGAATTGTTGCTGATTGGCAGGTGTTCAAATACTTATTTGCAGCAGTAACACACTAATAAATTATTTTAAAAAATCATACATTGTGATTTCCAGATGGCTTTTTTTAAATTATGTCTCTTACAGTGGACATGCACCTCAGATGAAAATATCAAACCCCTCCATGATTTCAAAGTGAGAACTTGCAAAGTTGAAGGGTGTTCAAATATTTATTTTCCTCACTGTACTACTATATAAAATTTAAAAACAAAACTCTTATATAGTTACAGTAGTCACTTAGAAGGCTAGAACTCGTGGGAGAGAAATCAGCCCCCTCACAGTCTGATGTAAATAACTGTTAGACAGTCTAGTAGTGTGTGCACAAAGGCTTCTGTACCTCTCCCCGGAGGGCAGACCTTCAAACATATAATGTGCTGGATGATGCTGTCGATAGTACCACAATAAAACATTCTCAAAATGAATGTGGATGCCCTCGCACATCTAAGTTAACAGGGTAAAAAGAGTGGACTGAGTACGCAGCCCTGGGGCGCCCCAGTATTCAATATAATTCTGCTTGAGATTTTATTTCCTACTCGTACTACTTGTGACCTGGCTGAGAAAATCCAAAAGCCAGTTGCAAAGAGATTCACTGAACCCCATCTTATCTAATTTTGAATCGGTTGTTGTGGTATTATAGTATTAAATGCAGCAGTGAAATCTATGAACAGCATCCACACATATGACTCTTTTTTTATCCATGTGAGTAAGAGCAAAATGAAGAGCTAAACAAGTTGCATCCTCTGTCGATCATTTAGCTCTATATGCAAACTAGAAAAAGTATGTACCGGTAGATGTACAAGAAAGTTCGTGCTCAGTAATCCAGGTATCAAATCCGATAATTCTCAAGACCAGATGACCTGATTGAGAATTATCGGATATGTAGATGTACATTCAATGATAACTTTCTAAGAGTTTCTTTGAAATCCTTCCAGTGATTCATGAGATATTTTTGCTAACGGTGCAGATAAATGACACGTGCAAAAACAGGATCGCTCCAGTACTTATTTTGACAGCAGGGGATGATGGAATTAAAGTTGTTTAAAGCTGCAGTGAACAAAGTGTTGTGTTGTACCTCTTGTATTTTGTTACTGAAGCAGAGAGAACGTGAATCTCCGTTGCCATGCCGATCTATCTTTGGTTTCAGGTACTAAGTGATGGTTGGTCAATATTTATAGACTCATACAGGCGGTTCGTCTGTGCACGTTGGTTTAATTACACATCCTTTTTTCCCCGTTAACCTTCCATCCATTCAAAAACACTCTCTACCTTCAGTTTAGTCTTTCGATTCTGTGTTTTTCACGTCGAAGCCTCTGAACCACGCTTGGCGTTTTGCCTCCATCTGGGTGCAGCTCTGTGCAAAGAGCTTCTTTTGTTAAGGCCGGAGAAAACTGGCGCAACACTGTGAGCATTATCCCGCCAACGCTTGGCCCTGCAGCTTTCCCAGCTGTGGCGGCAGAGTGGCAGCTTGGGACTTGGCGTGTTCAGATGTGAGAAAACAGGCAAAACAAATGAAGACACTTGGAAATGTATAGTCCGCCTTAAAGGGACAGTTCACACGTTTTGAAGCGAGGTTTTATAAAAAGGTTATGAATGTTTAAAATATTTGCTGACATCAGAAAAGGATTTATAGAACAGTTTGCTCTAAATATGAAGTTTTTCAGATTCCAATCTGCTTTGATCTTGGCTCTGCTCAGATTACCGTGTTTGCCACCGTACAAGTTGCATCAGTCCAAATATGTCTCATAAAGTGGAAAAAAAGAAACATAATACATCGCTTCGCCATATAAGTCCCTTTTGCCTAGTGGGCCGGTACTGGGCCAAAAATTGATTGGCTGCCAAATGGTGGCTGCGGGAGCTTGCACGGGGGAACTTTAACAAGATTAACACCTAAAAACAATTACCGTACTTGTTTGTTCGAAATTATAGCAAAAGTTTCTCTCAGTTTAACTTTTCCGTAATAAATGCACCATATTGGTCAAATCAGCTGCATTGCAAAAGAAAAATCAATCTGCAGAAGCTGGAGCGCTCAGAGGGTAGAATCACTGTGCATTTCATCGAAATTCAACAAGATTAACACTTTAAAACAATTGTTTGCTCAACATTACAGCAAAGGTGTGTCTCAGATGAACTTTTTGTTATTAAATGCACTTTGATGGTCAAATCAGCTGAATTTCACCTGGGTGGTGCGGAGGTCCAGAGCAAGACAAAGGTGGCTTTGTATGGCAAGCAAAGTGTCTCATTAATAGCCACTTGTGACCGAGGTGTGGCCCACAGCAGGTGGGCGTGGACTAGAAGTCTTCAGTGTTGGCGCGAAGCGCAGGGATAAATCCAATAGGTGTGGCTTAAAGGGCAGAGCTTACATGAAATAGAATTTGGCTTGCCATGTTGGTCGAGGGCCTTCTAGTGGCTGGAAACAGTAGTGTTCAATATTTTCCGTGTCATAATGAATGAAATGGTCAGATCTCCGCCAAAAATTGGATTATAAATATGGAGCAAAATGTATATTAGTTGCTTTGGTGGATAACTTGCAGAACTTGCAAATTTATGCAAAAGGTACGACTTTTACGGTAGAAAATACAGTAACCATGTTCTCATCAATCCAGTCAGAAATTCAACGTGGAGGATTCTTTATAGCAACGCGTCACCTTTCATGCCAGAGCTTTAGACTAAAATCTTGTTGAGGAATGACAGTGTTTGGGCCAACCTTGAAAATGTTCAAATGTCATGCTCAGAGCACGTTTTGTTGATCACACTCTGCTACTACCACCCCAAGTGTTAGCATATTATCTGTGATATCGGTTGGTTTATAGACATTTTTTGCTCTTTGTGGTGGCCATCTTAAATCAAAATGACCCTAAAAGGTAATCATCTGCAGATGTCCATCTAATAAATATTTCCTGACAGTTTCATTAAACTCTGTTTTACTGATTTATGCGGATGCACACAGACGGGCAGAACCGTTTTTGTCCACCTTCTCTTTTTGGTGGTGAGTGATCATAGTTATGTTGATTCTTGCATCAGTTTACTTGTTTTTTGTTGTTTATCTGATCACAATCAACAAAACCCAGGACAAGTAAAAATGTCAGAATAGACCGAGGTCTTTTATTTTATTTTTTTTTGAGCCGGCTGCATGTCTGCTCTGTGTCGGGCGCTGCTGAGGGCTGACCTAATGCTGACTGTTTATCCCGCTTCATCCCATCAGTGCAAAGCCACTCATAACAAGCGTTAATAATTACACAATCCTCCTCGTGTTTTCTTATTAGCAGCCTAAATCCTTCTCATAGAGGCTGATCGGATGATTAAATTATGTATTTTATACAAGGATTTGCAATTAAGGAAAGAGCTGTAAGGGCTTCTTGCTCAAGGGATGTGCTGTTCTGATATTTATGTACAAAGGAGGATCTGCTTCATGTGCAGGGCCTAATTAGAAATTTCAGTCTGATGGTCACAGAACAGGGAAAGACTCTTTGAACGTTCGTTTTTAGATCGTTGTTGCATCCTTGAAAAGCTATAATCTACACGAGATGAATCCATTTGATCATTCCCACAAGCCTCGTTTGTTTTTCTCATCAGGGCGAGCGCTCATGAGACTGACGGACAGAAAGCTGGAGCGAATGGGCATCATGCAGGAGGCCCAGAGGCAGCACATCCTGCAGCAGGTCCTGCAGCTCCGTGTCCGGGAGGAAGTCAGGACTCTTCAACTTCTCACACAAGGTAGGTTTTTCAGCACCGCGCCTAAATGTTGCGCCGTAACTTCCCTTCACGTTACAGAGATGAGCCTCGATCTGAAAGACTCATTTCTGCATCTCCGGCTGATTATTCACTGTAAACCTAACTTTACAACAACAAAAAAAATACCAATCAGTCTCAGTAATTATTCACACGCCATCTGTCGTCATGGCAATCAGTGCATATTTTAAAGCCTGCAGGAAGTGATGAATCAGAAATGATTATGTAACGCAGGAGTTGTGCTGAAATATTCTCTCTGTGCTGTGATCTGGTAAACATGGGGCTTGTTGGTGGTAAAAAAAAAAAAAGTGATATGCTACATGTTTATCTGGAAGGGATTCACATTTAAAGGCTGTAAGAATGCAAGAAGCTGCAGCTTCATTTCTGTTTGTGTCCGTGTCGTGCAAACAGAACTACCTGAACTGAGAATAACGTGGCCGTCAAATCACTTCCCATCACACCTCAGCATGTCTGTGCAGCGGATGCACGGCGTCAGTTTGGGCTGCACGTGTTGACGCCGTCGCTCCAACGAGAGCACCGAAACGACAAATACAAGTGGAAAGCATGTTTGTAAAAGTTCCACTCCAAAATAAAGATTTTTATTCGTTATAGGAGCAAGTCTTTTTATGGATCACCTTCTGCCTGTGCAGGGTACAGGAGGGTAACTGGTCCAAAGTGTGTTGTAATTAATGCACATTTTAAATGTGGCCTTACTAAATAATCAAGTACAGCAATCACCGGAACATTTGCTAGTAAATCTGAGTAACACTCTACCATCTGACATTTGAACATCCTGGTTATAATTCTTGATTCGGGGCGGTCAGATGTTCATCATTGCTTTGACTTCCTTGAACTGTTGCGTCATACGGAAGTAGCAGGTTGGATCATTTCCAAACACGCAGTTTTGTTCACAGCTTACGCACACGTAGCAGCAGGAAGAGGGCCACCTGCATCATGAAGGACCCCACTCACCCAGCACACACACTTTTTGCCCCACTCCCCTCAGGAAGGAGGTTGAGGAGCATTAAGTGTAGAACCACTAGACTGAGGAACAGCTTCTACCCTGAGGCTGTTAGACTCATGAATATATAACCAGAATAATCACTGTGAAAAATCACATCATGTTGCTGCTGATCTGTTTCATGTTGCTGCTGATCTGTTTCATGTTGCTGCTGATCTGTTTCATGTTGCTGCTGATCTGTTTCATGTTGCTGCTGATCTGTTTCATGTTGCTGCTGATCTGTTTCATGTTGCTGCTGATCTGTTTCATGTTGCTGCTGATCTGTTTCATGTTGCTGCTGATCTGTTTCATGTTGCTGCTGATCTGTTTCATGTTGCTGCTGATCTGTTTCATGTTGCTGCTGATCTGTTTCATGTTGCTGCTGATCTGTTTCATGTTGCTGCTGATCTGTTTCATGTTGCTGCTGATCTGTTTCATGTTGCTGCTGATCTGTTTCATGTTGCTGCTGATCTGTTTCATGTTGCTGCTGATCTGTTTCATGTTGCTGCTGATCTGTTTCATGTTGCTGCTGATCTGTTTCATGTTGCTGCTGATCTGTTTCATGTTGCTGCTGATCTGTTTCATGTTGCTGCTGATCTGTTTCATGTTGCTGCTGATCTGTTTCATGTTGCTGCTGATCTGTTTCATGTTGCTGCTGATCTGTTTCATGTTGCTGCTGATCTGTTTCATGTTGCTGCTGATCTGTTTCATGTTGCTGCTGATCTGTTTCATGTTGCTGCTGATCTGTTTCATGTTGCTGCTGATCTGTTTCATGTTGCTGCTGATCTGTTTCATGTTGCTGCTGATCTGTTTCATGTTGCTGCTGATCTGTTTCATGTTGCTGCTGATCTGTTTCATGTTGCTGCTGATCTGTTTCATGTTGCTGCTGATCTGTTTCATGTTGCTGCTGATCTGTTTCATGTTGCTGCTGATCTGTTTCATGTTGCTGCTGATCTGTTTCATGTTGCTGCTGATCTGTTTCATGTTGCTGCTGATCTGTTTCATGTTGCTGCTGATCTGTTTCATGTTGCTGCTGATCTGTTTCATGTTGCTGCTGATCTGTTTCATGTTGCTGCTGATCTGTTTCATGTTGCTGCTGATCTGTTTCATGTTGCTGCTGATCTGTTTCATGTTGCTGCTGATCTGTTTCATGTTGCTGCTGATCTGTTTCATGTTGCTGCTGATCTGTTTCATGTTGCTGCTGATCTGTTTCATGTTGCTGTGTTCATTCGTGCCCATCTGCTCATACAGACTCATGTTCATGCTGCTGTTTGGAGTATATTTTTCTATGATATTAGTGCTTAGTGTATTTTTAGTTGATGTTTTTCTTAGTTCATATCTTAGATGTTATTACTGTTTTTCTTTTACATTTTATTGTTGGATGTAACTGGAACCCTGTGTACATAATGTCGTTTCATCACATGTACCACATGTGGTGCGAATGACAAAGAATCTCTGACTCTGACTAACCCATTTTTCTTAATTAGACCCTTCAACGAGCCATTTTAGCTTTTACGTGCAGCCAAACTAAAAGCTTTTCACAATAAAAGGCCGAATTGCTGCTCCTGAAACTGAAGGGAACAAAGAGGAGCGATGTTCAGAATAAATCGAGTGGCTTCAGAGGCGTTTGTGTTCTTTCCTCCTTCTGCTGCTAAAATATGCTTTCTTTATCTGGTGCATCATTAAAGTGTTTTCAGATTTGTTGCAAAAAATAAAAATGAATTCTCTGTGTATATTTAACTGGAACAAATGACAACTAAAGAAATTGAATTTCCTGCGAAAATGCAGTGTTAATGTTTATAGCAGAAGAACTTGCATTAAAAACAGCTGAAATTAGCTAAAAATCATGCTGAAATGTAGCTGAAATGGAAGAACAAGCCTAAGTTAGCAGAAGAAAGCAGACTTAAAGAAGCAGAAATGAGCACAAAGAAGTGGATATTATCTGGGAAAACAAAAAACAAAGCTTAAATTAGCATAAAAACAGCTAAATTGTAGCTGAAACTAACAGAAAAAATATGGAAGAAGCTAAAAAAAGCTGAAATTAGCATAAATAAGTTAATTAAGCTGAAAGTAGCAGGAATTACTATGAAAAACTTGAATTTATCTGAAAACAGCTGAAAATAGCTTAAAAATGCTAAAAAGCTAACTGAAATGGTAGAACAAGCTTAAATTAACAGAAGAAAGCAGAAAGAATGCATTTGCCCTGTTAAGCTGAAAGAAGCAGAAATTTTCACAAAAAAATCAATTATCTGAAAAAAGCGGAAATTAGCAAAAAAACTGCTGAAAAGTAGCTAAAAAAATGCAGATAGAAGCTGAAATTACAAGAAGAATGTGCAGCACATTTTTGCTGAATTAGGCTGAAAAAAACTTGAAATGAGCGCAAAGGATGTGGAATTAGTTGAAAAAGCTAAAATTAGCATAAAACAGCTAAATAGTAGCTGAAATAGTAGAAAAAGCTAAAATGTGTATAAATAAGCTGAAAGGAGAAGAAAGAAGTTAGAAGAAGCACAAAAATGTTGTAGTTAGTTGAAAGAATCAGAAAGTGGCACAAAACAGCTGGAAGTAGCTAAAAAAGTTTAATTTTGCACAAGGAAGCTGAAAGAGGCTGAAGCAGAACAAAATGTGAAAGGAGCTGTAAATGGTTGTAAACACATCTAAAGAGTTGAAGGATGGAAAATGAATTCAAGTCACTTTATATGAGGAAACAAATGGTAGAAAAGGCTAAATATTTCAAAAAGCTAAAGCTGCACCAATACCAAATATCATAGCAGGAATGTCCTGAACGAGCTGAACGTTTTGACATGATTTTTTGAAATGGCACAAAACTGCAAAATGAAATAGATGCAGAAAAATGTACAGAAGGAAAAGGATCACAATAGTGTGAATGCTTCATAAACATTCACAAAATAATTTCAGCTGCTAATGAATTCGATACAAACAGAATTTAAAGCGCTGTAACAGCTATTGTCAGTTTTTGTTTTAGACCTATTAGGCTCAAAATTTCCCAAGCTTCAACTCAAACGTACTGTACATTTAAAAAAAGTCTGACTTGAAAAAAAATATATATTTAAAAAATGACACCTGACTAAACGTGCATCAATTTACACAACAAGAGATTTAAATACAGTTCAGTCGGCTCAGATCGGGAACCAACAGCAGTAAAGATGACCAACACATCACGTGCACTCACTGCCTTTTTATTAGATCCACCTCTTAATTTATTTATTAACATAAATAATGTGTTTTTGGTTTACTGAGGATTTACCAGTGAGAGCTGCTGTGGTTCTGAAACAGTAGATGGGTGTACCCAGAAATCAATAGTCATCTCAAGTTACTCTGGAATATTAGAGACCGATCTAAGACATGACGCAACCTTTACAGACATAAAAATAGTGCTCTGTACTGTAGAAGCAACTGAGCAAGTGTGGAAAGCAGTTTCTGACAGGCTCCATCTTTCACTTTTGAGTTCTGCACACATTCTTACTTCAGTCTCTTTATTTTATTTTTATTTTTTGTTAGATTTTGTGCCGTGTTGCATGTTTTATGATTGCAGCCAACTTGCTATTTTGTCCTTCCATTCTACGCTTCCCTCTGCCAACTACCTGCATCACCACCACTCCTCCCCCACCTCCATCTGCACACCCGCTCAGAAAAAAAAAAAAGTTGTTGCGGGGTCCAAGAAGCAAATTCTAGGGTTTTAAATTCTTGGAATGCATTTTGGCGTATTAAAGCCGGAGCTGTTTTAGGTCCTCTCTGCAAGGTGAAAATAGAAGGAAGGGATGCTGGGGGAGTATTTTACTGAGCGATGGCACTTTGCTGAGGGCTTCCCTCAGCATCCAGTGCCTTTCCTCCTTTCTCTTCATATCTCATCTTCCCTGCTCTTCCTTCTTCTTTCTGTATTGATGATACGTGAACCGACAGCCCACCCGTCTCAGCAGGAAGCGGACTTTTAATGGAGCCTATATCTGGGCCTTCAGGGGAAGAATTCAGAAAAGACTGAAGTTTAACCGATGGAGACGTAAACGTGGAAACGAGATGAAAAGAGAAATCAGAAAACCTTTTTTATATACATCCATCTTTTAGTGACCAATATGAATTACAGTGTACCGTATTTTTCGCCATATAAGTCACACTTTTTTGCATAAATTTGCAAGTCCTTCGACTTATGCACCGAAGCGACAAATAAATGTTTTTTCTTCATATTTATAACCAGATTTTTGGCTGAAATCTGACGAGTTCATTCATTCTGACATAGAAAATATTGAATTCTACCATTTACAGCCACTAGAGGGCCTTCGACTACTATGGCAAGTCAAGTGTCTCATTAAAAGGTAGAAGTGGCTATTAATGAGACACTTGGCTTGCCATAGAAGCCACCTTCGTCTCGCTCCAGAACTCCTGGATAAAACGTCAAATCAGCTTCATGTCGCTGTGACGCCCAGGCGAAATGCAGCAGATTTGACCATTAAAATGTGTTTATTGAGGAAAATTTAAACTGAGACACACCTTCACTATAACGTCGAGCAAACAAATAATTTTAGGTGGTTATCTTGTTGAATTTCTAAGAAATGCGCAGCGAGTCCTCTCTCTACGCGGTACAGCAGCCGCAAATCGATTTTTGAAATGCAGCAGATTTGACCAATATAGATCATTTATTAAGGAATAGTTAAGAATAGTTAAACTGAGACACACATTTGCTATAATTCTGAGCAAACAAATAATTGTTTTTAAGTGTTAATCTTGTTAAAGTCCTCCCGTGTTCCCGTGGCCGCCATTTGGCAGCCAATCGATTTTTGGTACAACACCAACCCAAGTTTCCAGGTGGTCATAATAAATGTGTCTTATATGGCGAAGTGAGACATTTTTTTTTCAACTTTATTAGTCGTATTTGGACTGATGTGACTTACAGCAGTGCCATGTGTACAGCGGCAAGTACGGTAGTCTTAAAGACCGTGTAAAGTGAATTTCAACATTTTCTTCAATAAACATTATAAATGTCATAATTGTAATCTTGTAAATGAGTAAAAAGTCTCAAAATTGTAGCTCAATTAATTTTGGAGTTATAGAGCAAACTGTGTATAAACATATTTCTGTTTCAGGATTTTTTAGGCGTGTTTTAAACGTGACCGCGTTTCGTCACGCGGTCCTCATTAGTATAGCCCCACCCCCTGCAGCTCCAGCCGTATAAATTCGCCTCGGTGGAGCCGTTCACTCGCGAATCGCAGATAGCATCAGATAGCAATAGCATAGATATTTTGTTCATTGTTAGCTAGCTAATCAATTATGCCTCGTTCGTGCATCTTCCCTGGATGTTGTAATGGTCAGGGCACCCGTACAAATCATAACATGTTTTTATACTGCGTCGTTTTATGCTGAGTATCTGTAATGCCTGGTTAGGACAATGGTTAGAGCGCTTGCCTTCCGTCCCAAAGCCCACGGGTTCAAATCCCGCATGGTGCAACTCTTTTTTTTTTTTTTTTTTTTTTATTCATTCCAGATTAAAAACACACAAGAAAACTATTTACAAAAACAGCGTAACTCTTGGAAAAAGTAGCTGCTGTTACAGACAGAACTCGGATAAAAACAGAGCAGGTTTACTGGCTCTGCTGTCTGCCTCTCCACTGTGGGACACGAGCAGGACGAGCGCAGCTGCCTGAAACCACGCCCACGCACTGACACGCCCCTAGCGTTCCAGACCAAGGCAAAATCATGTTTTTTCATGATTTTTGAGACTTAATTTTATAAGGTAAACAATGTTTTTAATCAGTCAGATTTAAATGGGTGATTAATAACACATATTTATGCCATGTGACAAACTAAAAACACACATTTAATTTCACTTTACACGGTCTTTAAGT
>JBBPBX010019490.1:0-36714 GCA_038048925.1 Garcialebias charrua | reverse complement strand
ACACATACATACATACATACATACATACATACACACAATGTGAACCAGACTCTTGCATCATATGTATAAGGGCCGTACAGCACGTAGCAGCGGGCCCCCAATCCCTCACGTCACGGATTATCCCCAACAGTGTACTTTGAGGATCACTGTGAAATGCCTTCTCTAAGTCCACAAAACACATGTAGTAGACTGGATGGGAAAATTCCCTTGACCACTCGAGCACCGTAGTGAGGGTAAAGAGCTGATGTGATGTTTGATTTAATCAAGAGAAAAATTGTCAGTTCATACATTACAACCTGTAATGCAGATTTTTGGAACTAATAATGAAAGTAAGAAACATTATGAAACTAAAAAGGGTGCAGCCTTGTGATGTGTGTCAAAGTGAGATTGCTGTCCACTGAAATGTTCATGAGGAGTTTTAGTCACGAAAAATCATTGGTTTCCTACATTTCTACACATTTAGCTAATCTCTAAACTTACATCTGTAAGGTATGTTGGTTCCGTCTGATCACTTGTTAAAAACAGAAGCAAAGCAATCAAAAGGGTCTTAGTGAGAAAATCCTCTTGCCTTTTACTCTTCTCTCTACTCTCTGGCCTCTTTTTTTCTGAGTTTGTTACACTTGTTTATTTCAATATCAGAACACTGTATCTTTAATCTTTCCCTCAGGTAACCTGGGCTCCAAGCTGGTGGAGTATAAGGAAGAAATGTACATCACTTCAGACTGTGGGAAAACGTGGAGACAGGTGCACCATGTTTTCTTTGATTCATCTTCACATTGTTCTCTCTGTGAACCTTGTCTGTTCTGAGGAGGCTCCTTAAAAGATTTATTAAAAGGACATGTTTTAAATCCATCTGGTTTCCTTTTAAGTGAAACACATCATTGATAAATTAAACAGTTGTTTTTTTTACCTTTTATAAATGTCTCTGAAAGGTTTTTGAAGAGGAGCATCATATTCTGTATCTAGACCATGGTGGAGTCATTGTTGCCATCAAGGACACATCTATTCCCCTCAAGATACTGAAGTAAGTTATAATATAAAGTTGGATTGGTTCTCATACTAAAAAGTGAAGAAAATAAATCTGCTTTTGCATTTAAAAAAAAGTACCGGTATGTAATTTTGTTCTCTAGGGGCTTCCAGAGCCCATTCTCGACACAAGGTCCGAGCAGATCTTTTTCCTCTCATCAACTTTTCTGTGATTGGTCAGAAGTTTATTGTGGTTGTGTTTAAATTGTCCAAGTTTTGGATTCAATAGTTTTGCCGGACACCAAGAACGTTTTAACAATTTTTATTGTGATAAGGCGGGAGTCTGGATCTTCTCGCAGGATCTGCTCTGGAGAGAGAACACCATTATTAGGTCTCAGAGAATGTGCATGAGAGCAGGAGGTAACAATAACCTTTTCAGACAGGTGAGGGGAGTTAGGTGAGATGCAGAGCCAACTCCCAGAGCTTGGAGGAGCGGTGTCAGTGGTGGTAGTGATGTCACCGTAAGTGGTGGGCAAGCAGCTGGAGAGAGAGGCCTTTATTGCTGAGAGCAGATCCGACAGAGGGGCAAACTTTAACCGTAGTCCAAGTGGTGAAGCAAGCGTCATACAAGAGGAAGCCGAGGTCTGAGAACAAATCCAGAGGGGAATCCTTAATCCAAAAACTGCTGGGCAGAAAGAACTGGTAGTGACTAGAATAAAATGCTGGACATCTACTGACAAAAAGTGTTTGATAATCTGGCAGAGACGACGTGGATGGCGTTCTTATATAGATCAGGCAACAGGTGATGAGCATGAGCATCATTGTGGGGGGAAGTGGGCATGGCAGGTGGCAGAGAGCGAAGATAAAGACAAAAATGGAAATGTGGATAAACTGCTATGGGATCATTTCACTTAAACAGCTCTGCTAAAGATCAGCTTGAAGAGTTTGTTAGAAAACTAAGAACAACTTTTCCAACAGGACTCATAAAGATGTTCAAATGTCGAACAACCCATAAAAGCATAGCCTGGTTAAAACCAGACCCTTGTCCTTCACTTCGCTTTGTAGGGTCTGGGACTTCTCTCATAGACAAGGATTTCTCTGGTAGATTTTTGACCGGACCAATCGGAGAACAGAATGCGGAGTTTTGTTAGTTTAGCCTGGCGAGGTCCAGGCTATTCAGATAAATAGCTCAGAAACCACTCGGTGGATATTTTTTCTGCTACCAGTGTGTAATTATATGGCTCTAATTTACTGACTGTTGGCCTAGATTAAACATTTGAGATAAAATTCGATTTTTTATCATTTATTTTCGTAGCGCACCCGAGGCTGTTTGGAAAATGTCAAACCGAAACTATTTAAATCCAGCAGATTTGACCATTTCGTGAATTGATTTAGGAACTGTTAAGCTCAGGAACACTTCTGATATAACGTCAGCTAAGAAATATATTTTTTCTCAGCAAAGAAATAATAGTTTTTTACCTTGTTTTCATGAAAATTCCTTCGTGGCGGCAGCCATTTTAACTGACGACGTCAGTCGACGTCGTTCAAAACTCCGCCTTCTGTTCTCTGATTGGTCCGGTAATCCGCCTTCTGTTCTCTGATTGGTCCGGTCAAAAATCTACCGGAGAAATCCTTGTCTATGAGAGAAGTCCCAGACCCTAGTCCAAAGCGAAGTGAAGGACAAGGGTCTGGTTTTAGCCAGGCTAATAAAAGCAATACAATTTTTGTGCACAGGTGAGACAGCGCATCAATACACGTTCTGTAACGTTGCTTGTCTGGAGAGAGCACACCTCGGCTCTGCAGCGTAGGGAAACAGGAAACATTCCATTTGTTGACTCATTATTGTGCAACATCTGGCAGAAACGGTAGTGGTTTCTTGAACAAATTTCCAAATTACAAATTGCGTATACTGTCTTAGTTTGTATCATGTCTGTTAGCAGTAAGGGAAGTAAAAATATGTACCGTGATGGAAGAGTGGAGACTCTGTTATATTCATAGGAATATTCCTAGATTCCTAGGAGTTCTGTGCTGCAGTCTCTCAGCGAGTAAATGTTTTTGAACAGAAGAATATCCCACAACTACAGAACACGACTGAGAGGAGATTTCTTCTTTCCCTGCAAAGCATGAATTTAGTCATTCACAAAAACAAAACAAAAAATAAATAAATAAAGAATTCTTATACAGCTGTAAGATGATGTTGATTGTGTGGCTGCTTATGCCATTTCAACACTCGTTCCAGAGCAGTGTACAGAAGAGCAAACAGGTTGTAAAAGGCAGGGCTTTCTTCCCTTTGCTTGGCTTGTCAGAAGCCCAACTTCTTCTTCTTCTTCTTTCGGCTTTTCCCTTTTCAGGGGTCGCCACAGCGAGTCATCCTCCACCTCACTCTGTCCTCTGCATCCTCTGTCCTCACTCCAACTACCTTCATGTCCTCTCTAACTGCATCCATATATCTCCTCTTTGGCCTTCCTCTGTGTCTTTTTCCTGGCAGCTGCATTTCTAACATCCTTCTACCAATATACCCACTGTCCCTCCTCTGGACATGTCCAAACCATCTCAGTCTGGCCTCCCTAACTTTATCTCCCAGTTGTTCAACATGTGCTGTACCTCTGATGATCTCATTCCTGATCTTATCCATCCTTGTCACTCCTAAGGAGAACCTCAGCATCTTCATTTCTGCTACTTCCAGTTCTTTCTCCTGTCTTTTTGTCAATGACACTGTCTCCAGACCATACAACATAGCTGGTCTCACCACTGTCTTGTAAACTTTTCCTTTGACCTTTGCTGACACCTTTTTGTCACAAATCACTCCTGAAACTTTTCTCCATCCGCTCCATCCTGCCTGGACTCTCTTTTTCACCTCTTTACCACATTCCCCATTTTCCTGGACAGTGGACCCCAAGTACTTGAAGTCCTGCACCTTTGTGACCTCTGCTCCTTGTAGCCTCACTGTTCCACTGGCCTCCCTCTCATTCACACACATGTACTCTGTCTTACTACGGCTGACTTTCATTCCTCTTCTTTCAAGTGCATACCTCCACCTCTCCAAGTTCTCTTCCACCTGTTCCCTGTTCTCACCACATATCACAATGTCATCTGCAAACATCATAGTCCATGGGGATTCCTGCCTGACCTCATCTGTTAGTCGGTCCATCACCAGAGCAAACAAGAAGGGGCTCAGAGCCGATCCTTGATGCAATCCCACCTCCACCTTGAAGCTATCTGTCACTCCTACAGCACATCTCACCACTGTCCTGCTGTCTTCATACATGTCCTGTACCAGTCTAACATACTTTTCTGCCACTCCAGATTTCCTCATGCAATACCACACCTCCTCTCTTGGCACCCTGTCATATGCTTTTTCTAAATCCACAAACACACAATGGAGTTCTTTCTGACCCTCTCTGTACTTCTCTATCAACATCCTCAAAGCAAAGATGGCATCTGTGGTGCTCTTTCTTGGCATGAAACCATACTGCTGCTCACAGATAGTCACCTCTTGTCTAAGCCTTCCTTCCACAACTCTCTCCCAGATCTTCATCGTGTGGCTCATCAACTTAATTCCCCTGTAGTTGCTACAACTCTGTACATCACCCTTGTTCTTAAAAATGGGAACCAGCACACTTCTTCTCCATTCTTCAGGCATTTTCTCACCCTCAAATATTCCATTAAATATTTGAGTCAAAAACCTCACTGCCACCTCTCCAAGACATTTCCAAACCTCCACTGGTATGTCATCAGGTCCTACTGCCTTCCCCTTCTTCATTCTTTTCAGAGCTTTCCGGACTTCACCCTCACTAATCTTTCCCACTTCCTGGTCCACAGTTTCTATGACCTCCACTCTTCTTTCTCTTTCATTCTCTTCATTCATTAGCTCCTCAAAGTAATCCTTCCATCTTCCCATCACACTCTCCTCACTTGTTAGAACATTCCCATTCCCATCTTTAATAAGCCTAACCTGCTGCACATCCTTTCCAGCCTGATCCCTCTGTCTTGCCAATCGGTACAAGTCCTTCTCGCCCTCTTTAGTGTCCAGTCTCCCATACAACTCATTGTACGCCCTCTGCTTTGCCTTAGCTACTTCCCTCTTTGCTCTATGTCCCATCTCCTTATATTCCTGTCTCCTCTCTTCAGTCCTCTCACTGTCATATTTCTTCTTGGCTAATCTCTTTCTTTGAATGGCGTCCTGCACTTCACTATTCCACCACCAGGTTTCCTTATCATCCATTCTCTGTCCAGATGACACACCAAGTACCTTCCTACCTGTCTCTCTAATTACTGTTGCTGTAGTAGCCCAGTCACTTGGAAGCTCTTTCTTACCACCCAGAGCCTTTAACAGCTCATCTCTGAATTTCTCACAACATTCTTCCTTCTTTAGCTTCCACCATTTGGTCTTCTTCTCTGATTTTACTCTTTTTCTCTTCTTCGCAACAACAGTCATTCTACACACAACCATCCGATGCTGTCTGGCCACGCTCTCCCCTGCCACAACCTTACAGTCTCCAATCTCCCTCAGGTTTCCTCTTCTACACAGAATGTAGTCGACCTGTGTACTCCTTCCTCCACTCTTATAGGTCACTCTATGTTCCTCCCTCTTTTGGAAATAGGTATTGACTATAGCCATTTCCATTCTCTTGGCAAAATCCACCACCATCTGTCCTTCCTGGTTTCTTTCCTTGACACCAAACCTACCCATCACTTCCTCATCCCCTCTGTTTCCTTCACCAACATGTCCATTCAGGTCTGCTCCAATCACCACTCTTTCCTCCCTGGGAATACTCTCTATCACTTCATCCAAATCTTTCCAAAATGTATCTTTCTCCTCCCCATCACATCCAACCTGTGGAGCATAACCACTGACTATGTTTAGCATCAGACCTTCTACTTCTACTTTCAGACACATCACCCTAGCTTCTACCCTGAGGCTGTCAGACTCATGAATAAATAAATAATAAGAATAAACACTGCAAAATGTCACATCATACTGATACTGATCTGTTTCTTGTTGCTGCGTTCATCTGTGACCATCTGCTCATGTTCGTGCTGCTGTTTATAATGATGTTTTTCTACTACATTAGGGCTTAGTGTATTACTAGCTGATGTGATGTCTCTCTTAGTTAATCCTAGATGTTATTATTGTATTTCTCTTGCATTTGTTGTTGGATGTAACTGGGACCCTGTGTACATAATCTCGTTTTCAACACATGTACTACATGCGGTGCAAATGACAATAAATTCTCTCTGACTCTCTGACTCTCTGACTCTATCTGACACTCTCTTCACCTCTACAACATTCTTTGCCAACTCCTCCTTCAGGACCACCCCTACTATTGGGCGTTGGGCTTGTCAGAAGCCTAACGCTATGCTAAAATATTCCATTTATTATGGGATTGGTTAGCAGCACAGTGGTTCAGTTTGTAGAGCTGTTTTCTCTCAGTGAGAAGGTCGCTGGTTCAAATCCCGGCCAGGGGCCTTTCTGGGTGGAAATTGCATGTTCTCTCCTTGCATGTGTGAATTTACTCAGGGTACTCTGGTTTCCTCCCACAGACCAAAAAAAATGCATGTTAGTCTGATTGGTAACTCTAAATTGTCTCTAGGTGTGAGTGAGAGAGTGAACGGTTGTTTATCTCATTTGTCTCTATGTGTCCCTGTGATGGACTGGAGACCTGTCCAAGGTGTACCCCACCTCTCGCACAGTGACGGCTGGATATGGACACCAGTGACCTCTGCAACCTGAAAAGGAAGAAGCGGATAAAAGATGATGGATGGATTGATGGATGTACATTGCTTTACTTACTCAGATTTTTTGTCTTAGTTTTTGTGCACATTCACATACAGTGTTCCACCAATAATATGATGCATTTTCCACTTAAAATACTCCAATCCAACAAAGTTACAGATTAAAAAAAGTTCACTCCAACATAAAGATCATCATTCATAAAGAGTATAGTAAGTTCACATTAAAAGTAAAGAATATAAAAACTCAATGGGGAAAAACACTGTGATTCTTGTCAATTCAACCAGACTTAAACTATATTTCTCAAAACAGATTGCTTAAAAAGCTATCTTTAACAAGTAAGCTAATAATTGTTTACAATCTTTCTACATAACGTAGTAGTTTGGTGTCCCAGTTTACTTTGAAATGTGTATCAAAATGATAAAGTAATAAGACTGCCATTCATTTAAAAACTCTCCTCCCAACACTCTGAGCTCAGAAGATAAACGTCACATAAATACATGTGCAAAAGAGCCAATCTGGTGATCACAGATGAGGCATTGAGTTCATATTTGAATGTAAACACGAAGGTTTAAAACTGCTCCAGCACTGACTTTGAACAAACTCAAAGCCTTAATATTCTGCTCCCATTAGTCTTAACCCGAGGGTCCGTGTGTAATGAGCAGAATTACTTTTACAGAAACTGTAAAGTTTTATTTCAGTCTGATTAAAATATATATTCAGCTTTTTTTTTTCTTTGAGCTTAATTATGTACAAAACAAAAACAAACAAAAAAACTTTTAGAATCAACTCCAGATGGGTACATACTTGTTTAGGATGGTACAGACCTTTAATGTTTAAAATGTAATTTACTACCATCTGCTGTTCAGAGCAGAATTAAATACAACAGACCAAAAACATGCATGTTAGACTGACTGGTAACTCTAAATTGTCCCTAGGTGAGGGATAAAGTGAATGGTTGTTTGTCTCGTTTGTCTCTATGTGTCCCTATGATGGACTGGAGACCTGTCCAGGGTGTCCCCCGCCTCTCGCACACTGACTGCTGGATATGGGCATCAGTAACCCAAAAAGGAAGGAGCAGGTAAAGATAATGGATGGATGGACAGTTTAGTTTTTAAACAGGGCGTGGTGGCACAGAGGTTAGAGAAGATGGGTCTGTGATCGGAAGGTCGCCAGTTCAACTCCCAGTACCGACAACATCATGCGTGAGAGAAGCAGAGTGCTATGTCTGTAGTATCTTACCCAGTGCCTCTATGATACAGTTGTTGGCAGATGTCGACCGTGTGTGGGGAGTTAGAATGAATGAGAGAAGTGGAGCGTGCTCTATTCACACAAGGAGAGCTGTTGGTCAGGCAGTTCTTGTTGTGCTCTCTAAAATAGTTACTGAACCAAGTGTTTACTTAAACATGTATAGGTAAAACTATATGTTAAACAACCTCCTGACGCTAATGGCCACTGCATTGTTCAAGCTAAGAGCCCTTGTCAGCACTGGGGACTAAAGGCCCCGGTACAGCTCTGCCTATGGCAGTAGGCCGCTGTACGCCATACGTACGCGGAGGCACAAGCGTAGCCCCGCAGGGCATGTACGCGCCAAGCTCAAATTTTATGACCGCGTACGCAAGTGCGTTGTCTCACAATAAACTGCCCGGCGCCTGACTGTTTTGTATGTGACACAAATGTATTAAATTCCCCTTCTTCATCCCTGATCTGGACTTTTCTTTTGTTTTTTTGCCAAAAGTCAAGTGATCGCTTCCTCCTCCGCTGACTCCATGACTGAAATGATGAGGAAATGAATGAATTTGTCACGAGCGAATTAAACTCATGTCCAACGTGGCTGCGCGAGGTTCTGCAGATTTCCTGGTGTTCTGGTGTGCTGGACCAGCGCTCCCTGTTTTTATTTTATTTTTTAGAACTTTTTATTAACATATAAACACAGAACACCGCTGCGGCAGAAGCTGTGTGAAGTGCCTTTTTTTTCCCCACCCGACCTGTCAATCAATTCAGTAGGCGTGTCAGCAAATGACCAATCAGCGACCTCAATTTGTCCCGTAGGTAAACGCTCCGCCCTGCTGTTGCTCAAATGACGTCAAGAATTTGGAGCGAAAACGCGAGCATTAACACGAGAACGAACGCAGAGCTATACTGTGAACTGCCTGCACACAGCACACGCGCGTAGAGCGGCGTTCGGCAAAACGCAGAGCTATACCGGGGCCTTAAGCAATCCTAAAAGTCAGATTCTAGTATTGCCCCAGCTAACAAGGTTGAATCAGGTCCTCTGCGCATAATCTACCTGGATTACTGAGCATGCATCAGGATATAGTCATTTTTGTTTGCTGAGCTGCAGCAGCCACCCTGCTGAGCCCAACAGGTTAATCAGTTGTAGATGCACATTCTCTATCAACCTTTATTTAATCAGGCAAACCCCAACGACATCCCAGATCTCTTGGAATGGGGCCTGGGCCTGAAAGCAGACTATAACACACATGATGTTTGAATACATCACTAAGACTCTGATTTGCAGGATTCAATGATTACTTTCTGTGAGTTTTATTAAAATCCATACAGTGATTCCTGATATTGTGCTAACAGACAGTCAAGACAGACAGGCAGACCACGCAAACTTTCATATTATTACCCTCCCTTCATAGACAGGGGCAATATTTACCCTGGAACAAACCTGTTTAATTTTTCCAGAATTTTGCACACTGATTGATTGCATCTCTGTTTTAAGATGAAACAACCTAGTTGTGATTGTAGTTTCAGTAAAGCAGATATTTTGTCACTGCTGAAATGTCAGCTCATATTTAACCTGTCGGAGAACATTATTCAAGTTCAAGTTATGTTTATTTGTCATATGCAGGTTAACACAAGAAAGTTCAATGAAATGTTCAAGATGAGAAGAACTGATTTGACTCGCTAAAATAAAGAACAAACAAACGAGAACATGCTAAAGCATTCAGTACCGGTACAAAATACCCAAAGCTCATGACCATGACCATATGTAAGGGAAGGAACATAGATCGACCAGTAAACAGAGAGCTTTGCCTTACAGCTCTGCTCCCTCTTCACCACAACGGACCGGTACAGAATCCACAATATTGCAGACGCTGCACCAATCCGTCTGTCAATCTCACGCTCCATTCTTCCCTCACTTGTGAACAAGACCCCGAGATACTTAAACTCCTCCACTTGAGGCAGAACCTCACCCTAATGGATCTAAAAAGTGCTAAAAGATAACTAGAAGGAACATTCAGTTACCATTTAATGTCTCTCAGAACTTATCTTGAGCTATTTATTAATGTTTTTCTCATTTGTATTTTGATTCATACATCAAATTACAGTGAGTCTCAACTTCCAACACTATCTTATTAGTTTGTCTATGCTAGAAAAAGAAAAAATCAAGCCCACTGTTGTGTCAATACCATACGCTCACATGCCGGTCTCTTCAGAAAAACGGAGTTCTAATAATTCATATAAAAGTAGGGATGTACCGATCCACATTTCTTACTTCCGATCCGATACTTAAATCTGGTTATCGACCGATACCAATACTTTCCCAATCCGATACTGTTCAGGTATAAGAGGCTGTAATAATGAATATTTTGAACTGCAACTATTCTGTGACTACTGTCTTAACGTTGTGTGAGTTAAACCCAAGAAGACACTCTGGGCCTCACAACATGAAACACCTAAACTTTAACAGCACACAAGAGGCAGGTCTATATCACCGATGTCCTTCTCACTCATGGTGCAGCTGGAAAACTAAAACAACCGCTAAGCATTATGGGAAAGACAACACAGTCCACTCCCCTTAACCACTGCGGGAATGGATTTTGTTCTCTTTCCCATAATGCTTAGCGGTATTTTAGTCTAAAATACCGCTAAGCATTAGTATTAGTAGCATTTTAGTCTAAAATACCGCTAAGCATTATGGGAAAGACAACAAAATCCACTCCCGTAGTGGTTAAGGGGAGTGGACTGTGTTGTCTTTCCCATTATGCTTAGCGGTTTTTTAGTTTTCCAGCTGCACCATGAGTGAGAAGGACGTCTGTGATAAATACCTGCCTCTTGTGTGCTGTTAAAGTTTGGGTGTTTCCTGTTGTGAGGCCCAGAGTGCCTTCGTTGGGTTAAACTCACACAATGTTAAGATGGCAGTCACAGAGTATGGTGGAACACATGTGCTCTTTGAAGCTGGATCGGAACTATCGGCAGGTTGGATCGGAAAATCCGATACTTAAATTATGCTGGTATCGGAAGCCAATACCGATACTGGATTGCATCGGCCTCATCCCTATATAAAAGAAAACGCAACCGTGTCAGATGGTCGCCTGTTTTCCCTGCTGCAACAACTTAGCAAGCATGAGCCCTTGACACATCAGCATCAAGACACAGCATGTAATATTTAGTAGTATGCTTACTGTGGTGATGCAATTTGTTGTTCATCCAAATACTGTAGTGCCAAGCCTAAAATGCCTAAATGCCTAAAAAAATGCTCCAAATCAAAAACGTAGTACTGCATAACGTTGCTTTCTTCAACTCCTTTCAGCATAGTTTTATGTTCACGTATGACAGGAAGTTATTGGCAGAATAAAATTGAAACAGCTTCATGAATTCAAAGTAGGGATGCACCGATCCACATTTCTCACTTCCGATCCAATATCGATACTTATTAACTCAGTATCGACCGATACCGATACTTTCCCGATCCGATACTGTTCAGGTATTTGACTCTGTATAATGAAACTTTTGCACCCAAACTATTCATTTTAACATTGTGTGAGATAAACCCAATGAAGACACTCTTAAGCCTTACAATAGGGAACCCCCTTATTGTAAGGCTTAAGAGTGTCTTCATTGGGTTTATCTCACACAATGTTAAAAAGGGCAGTCACAGATTGTGATTGAACACAAGTGCTCTTTGAAGCTGGATCGGAAAAGTATCGGCAGGTTTGATCCGATACCCGATACTTAAATAATGCTGGTATCGGATACCGATACCAATACTGGATCAGATCTGTCCCATCCCTAATTCAAAGTGGCTCTCCAAAACCTGCACACCTGAATGGTAGCTGGAAATATTTCAGATTGTTACAAAGCCCTCAGACCTGGCACCCAGCTGGTGTTGCTGTCAGAAACAAGGCCTACAACTTTGATAGATTTAACTACCGGTAGGCTTTGAGGCATAATGAGGCTTAGCAACTGAATCTCTAGAAGCTTTGTTGATCCTTTCTGCCTTCTCCTCTCTGTGCATGTTCACAGCTGATTAGTTTATTGTAGTCCCTGTAAGAACATCATTAAAACACACAGCCTGTAGTGTGAGATAGACGCCGCTTGATTCCTCATTGATCCCTCTCCGTCACACTCACTCTGCACTGCTGCCACTGTTGACTGCTGGAGCTGCTGGCACACAGTGACTAAGGCAGAGCAGACGGCTCCTCTTGCTTTTTCAGATAACATTAAAGTAAAAGAACTAAAACCAAACACTGCACAGAATAATGCATAGCATCATTTTAGCTTGAAGAAAAAATACAAACATTTGTGGCTTTAAATGTTAACATGAATAATATATAGGACTCAGCTTAGCAAGTTGTTAGACAAATGATTCATTTAGTAAATGCTAAATTCCACATCCGCCACATGTAGGGACTATAGCCCCTTTTCCCAAACTAATAACTACAATAAAAAAATATAATTATTATAACTGGATTTCTTTAGGTACAAGTTTTATCAAAATGCAAAGGCATTATAAGTACCGGTACTAGCAATGGTATCAACACAAGTGTTAGACAGGTAACATTTACAACTGTTTTCCAATATTCTGAGTTCTGGTGATTAACACCCTCTCCCTCCACAGGTTTAGTACTGATGAAGGACATACTTGGAACGTCCATAACTTCACCAGCACCTCTGTGTTTGTTGATGGACTCCTGAGTGAACCAGGGGACGAGACCCTAGTTATGACGTGAGTGCACAATAAAAGTCTTCATGCAGGAATTGTTTCATTTCACAGCTGCTATTGGAAAACCCAATTCTCTACTGCATGTTCGCAACTGGTTTGAATCAAAATGATCCAAAAAGCCACATTTTTTTTTACTTTTGGTAAAGTTGCAACACTCTTACATTTTAGTGTACATTCTATTTCAGAATAAACATCATCTGTATATTAATTATGCAGGCAGAATGATGGTAAGAACAGTCTTCGAATGAGTATCATCTGTACCTACATAGCTCTTCTTTTCAACATGAGTTTGATCTTATTACTGTATATCATTATACATGTCCTGTTCTAATGGGTAAACATCCGTGATTTATTGTTCTTCTTAATTATTGGACATGATCTGGTATTTAAAAGACATAATTGACCATATTCTCTTTTTATAGACAAAAACTTTCGAAACACACACACACACACACACACTTTTTTTTGTCCGAGCCCTTGAATTATACGCTAAATGCTTGTGAAGATTCTCAGTCATCCAGGACATGGTAAATTCAACAACAAAAAATCCAAGGTAAAGATACTCTAGGAGCAGTGCGGGAGTTTGAAAATTTGTCTCAGCTTTATAACCTGAACCCCACACTCCTTTTTTTTTTATTGAGAATGTTTCTCGGATGAGAAGCAAAACGTCTTCTGTTACAAATAAAGTCCAGTTGTTTTTGTCTAGAACTTTTTTGAATATATGCTAAATGCTAAATGGTTATGATGGATTTTCTCGTAGACTAAAGACCAAAAGTACCTGTCTACCCCAGTTCCTGGAGCTGCCTTCACACTTTCTGCTCTCTGCTTGACTCTAATGAATGATCTGACAGACTTGGCCAAGCTGCACACCAAATTTAAGGGGGCTTAAGTTCCTCTTCCACCACAACAATTCCTTTGCAATTTTTTGGAGCGAGGCACCCAATTTTGTGAAGCGAACAGAAGCTGGTCTCACACCGTGAGATTTCCCTCCAAATTATGTTCTCTTGCTCAACCTTCAAATTGTCATTGCAGGAGAGGCTGAAGGAAAAAAACTCTTCTGACCCATGGCTTTTTATTCCGTCTTTTCTTTTCACTTCCAATCAATAGGTAAATTAAACATGGACACTATTGAGTGTTCCTGCAGGCCAATAATCCCAAACGGACATCAAAAACGATTTGTGAATGGATAAAGTAAAGTATCGGGCATCTGGTTAGGATGCCTCCTGGACGCCTCCCTGGTGAGGTGTTCCGGGCATGTCCCACAGGGAGGAGACCCAGAGGAAGACCCAGGACACGCTGGAGGGACTATTCATTCAACCTTTATTTAGTCAGGTAAATCTTATTGAGCTTCGAGGGCTCATTTACAAAAGTGACCTGCTACAGACTAAAGAATGATGAACAGCAATGGTACACGTATATTAAACAATAGACAAAAGAAAAAGTAGCAAAAAAGTAGCAAACATTATAAGGTAGATGTACAAAATCAAAAACAGGAACAAATCAGCATTGGTTTTTGCCAGGATTCCAACAGATTCTGAAAATCATTTAGAGAGATCAGGGCGGAGAGCTTCAGATCTTTTTGTAAGATATTCCATGAAGCAGGAGCGGAGTAGGAGAAGGCCCTTTTTCCAAGTTCAGTCCTCACTGACGGAACACTGCAGGTGATCATGTCCTGAGAGCACACGCTGTAGCTGCACTCACGAAAAGACATGTAGGAGACATGTAGACATGTAGGACTATGTTTCTCAGCTGGCCTGGGAACGCCTTGGGATTCCCCCAGAGGAGCTGCTCCAAGTGGCTGGGGAGAGGGAAGTCTGGGCCTCCCTACTTAGGCTGCTATCCCTGCGACCCGACCCCGGATAAGTGGAAGAGAATGGTTGGATGGATGGATGGATGGATGGATGAAGAAAAGTAACATTTGGCTAATGGAAAAGTCCTTGGAACTCTTCAACCTTCTTCCATTATCTTTACCCGATTCTTCCTTTTCGCGTCACAGGGTTCACTGGTACCCATATCCAGCAGTCACTGTGCGAAAGGAGGGGGTACACCCTGGACAGGTCTCCAGTCCATCACAGGGACACATAAAGACAAATGAGACAAACAACCATTCACTCTCTCACCCACACCTAGGGACCATTTAGAGTCACCAATCAGCCTACCATGCATGTTTTTGATCTGTGGGAGGAAACTGGAGTACCCGGAGAAAACCCACACATGCACGGAGAGAACATGTAAACTCCACTCAGAAAGACCTCTGGTCGAGATTTGGACCAGCGATTTTCTCGCTGAGAGGCAACAGCTCTACCAACTGATCCATTGTGCCTTCGACTTTCTCAAAAATCTGTGGACTATGCTTAAAAACTGTTATAATAATAATGAATTCAATTTATAACGCACTTTTCATTAATGAAAATCTCAAAGTGCTACAAAGTGCAACAGAATTAAATGTCAATAAAACAAGTAATAAAACAAGTAAAATCAATAACAGTATCAACTAAGATCAAAAGTAGAATCATGAGGAGGTAGAGTATGCTCGGTTGAAAAGAAAGGTCTTCAAGCCGCTCTTAAAGCTCCACTGACATCATCTTTTAACTTTCCATAAAATGGCACAACATATATATATATATTAAGATTGACCCCTGATCGTTTCTGCTAAAACAATGTTAAATTAATTAGAATTCCTCTCGCAAATTGTTTAAAATTAGCGCAGTTTTTTTAACACGATAAATAGGGTTTTCACCGTCGCAGGATGATGACGTAATGACAAGGAGCGTCTCTACTGCGCCACTTGAAAACAATGGAGGAGCTACAAACTCGATCCGTCCAATTTAGCCATTTAAAAGTTAATAATTTAGCGGATTGTCTTCAGAGAAGCCAAAGTTATTTCCAGTAAACAGCAGGTTATAATGTTTTTCAGCTCCTGCTGGTTTTTGGAGACTTCCACTTCATGAGGTGAGCTGCTGTGTGTGGTTACATGAGCTGCATGTGGACGAGGCAGAGAACATGTACATCATCTCCACAGCACTGAAATGGTAATATATTAGTTAATGTTTCTAATAATTATTCAACATTATCATTTATTAGTTTGTGTACAAAACAATTTGCACAGGCTCCTGCAGCTGTTGATTATTTTGCTTCAATTTGTCAGCTTTGTTATTTAATCCAGTCAACATGTTTACAATATTTCATATTTATTTTTCTATTTAATTTGGACATCACTTGGTGTTATAGTGGTGTATCATTAAAATGATGGAAATACTGTACATGACATTAGTTTGACCCATTGTCTTAATATACAGTATACTGCATATAATATATACTGTGTGTGTCTGTGTGTTTTATCATCAATTCACAGAAATATCTTCACCTGAAGAGTGCACCCAGGTGGTGGAGAACAAACCTTGAATAGAAACTAGACAGATGTCCTCTGCATCCAGACCTACAACACCTGGACATCAACGAGGGGTGGACGAGGAGGGTGTTGGAGTCTGAAGAAGTTCTGATTTTGCAGATTTACAGCTGTAAAGTGTCATTTTTAAGGAGCTGATGAAGTCAAACACCACTTGTTGATATATTTTAAACTCTATTTTTTTTGATAATCTGTTCATATTAATGTTTCCCCATAGGTTTTCATATATTTGATAATATGGGATGGTTTTACTTTAATAAAATGTTTTTTTAACATTCACCAATTTTGTTTTTACTAAAGTACTTTCTGTGAGTTGTAGATGAACGAATGAAATTAAAACAGATACACAAATATTCTCACAAAGAATAACTCAACACTAACAGATAATATAGTGTACTACTGTAACTTTATTTACACATAACTACATAAACACTTGGTTCATTGTTATCCTTTTTTTTCAAACAATATGTTCATTTGAACTGTCAGAAAAAATATTAAATTTATATTTTCATTGATTCATTTTCATGTCAATGCTCTGGCAAGTTGTAGTATTTCTGTAGTATTTCTGGTGTAACGTTGTCGCGGTCACTCAAGCACCAGACGTTCTGCTTCAGCCAACGCTTTATTCAAGTACACAAAACAACAGGCCAGTAAACTCAGAGTCACTGTTTGGCCGTGACCCACGCCAGAACTCCTCAGCCTCACAACAGGTGCTTCCAGCTTCTTCACAGAACCGCCACCTGGGTGCACTCTTCAGGTGAAGATATTTCTGTGAATTGATGATAAAACACACAGACACACACAGTATATATTATATGCAGTATACTGTATATTAAGACAATGGGTCAAACTAATGTCATGTACAGTATTTCCATCATTTTAATGATACACCACTATAACACCAAGTGATGTCCAAATTAAATAGAAAAATAAATATGAAATATTGTAAACATGTTGACTGGATTAAATAACAAAGCTGACAAATTGAAGCAAAATAATCAACAGCTGCAGGAGCCTGTGCAAATTGTTTTGTACACAAACTAATAAATGATAATGTTGAATAATTATTAGAAACATTAACTAATATATTACCATTTCAGTGCTGTGGAGATGATGTACATGTTCTCTGCCTCGTCCACATGCAGCTCATGTAACCACACACAGCAGCTCACCTCATGAAGTGGAAGTCTCCAAAAACCAGCAGGAGCTGAAAAACATTATAACCTGCTGTTTACTGGAAATAACTTTGGCTTCTCTGAAGACAATCCGCTAAATTATTAACTTTTAAATGGCTAAATTGGACGGATCGAGTTTGTAGCTCCTCCATTGTTTTCAAGTGGCGCAGTAGAGACGCTCCTTGTCATTACGTCATCATCCTGCGACGGTGAAAACCCTATTTATCGTGTTAAAAAAACTGCGCTAATTTTAAACAATTTGCGAGAGGAATTCTAATTAATTTAACATTGTTTTAGCAGAAACGATCAGGGGTCAATCTTAATATATATATATGTTGTGCCATTTTATGGAAAGTTAAAAGATGATGTCAGTGGAGCTTTAAAGTCAACCACAGACTGTGGGGCTCTCAGACAGTCAGGAAGAGAGTTCCACAGGCGGGGGGCAGCCACACTGAAAGCCCGGTCTCCCATGGTCCTTAATTTGGTTCTCGGAATGTGAAGGAGATTACTGTTCTGTGACCGTAGCGACCGGGTGGATGAGTATGGAATAAGAATATCCTTCAGATAATCTGGTGAAGCTCCATGTAAGCATTGATGTGTAATGTGTAATTCCTGTTCACGCCAGGAAACCAACCAACGTAAAAAGTCAGAGTTGTTTCATAAGTTTGTTGATGGAATGTTTTTGTTATGAATGGATGAAAAGGCTTGTTGTTACGGTGCATCTTACTGAGGGACTGAACATACGATAAGTTCAAACCTGTATGTTGATGTTGCATGTTTTATAATAGTTCCACATTTATCAAAAAGACAGTTTCAATAAATTGTTAAAAGTCCAAAATTAGTATGATATTCATGGCCATGTTGAGTGTGTGTAATCTGACTTGTACGGTACATTTTTTAATGTATTTAGATTTCACCTCTCCATCTAACATAATTTTCATGTTCAATTTACACTTTAGACATTTTCCCCAAAACGGCTTTAAGGTTAAAAAGTTTCATCAGATTAATTGTCTTATGCTGCCAAAAAAACTTGAATTTTGTTATTCTGATGCAAATTTAAATTCAACCGTTTTTTGCAAGAAGATCTAACACAAAGTCCTTATTTACCATCTTCAGACTTTCTTCAGCTTTAAAGTCTCAAGGCTCCATTTGTTGGACATAAAGTCTGCTCCTCTCCTTTCTTAATCTTTTCATCAGTAAAGTTAAGTGAAGTGAGACGTGTCCATCATCTCAGGCTTCAGGCCCCAGCTCACAGATAAGGCCAGCTGTAATTTGTCGAGAAGGGCAAGGAGGTGGCCACACACAACGAAAAAACACCAACACATACGTACATAGACACATGAAGACACTGGTCTAAAGGATGGTAAGAACATATAGGTTCACTCACAAGTATTTTATTTATACTGTACACTGCCTGAAGTGGCACTGTGGCACAGTTGGTAGACGTGTTGCCTCTCAACGAGAAGGTTGCCTGATCAAATCCCGACTGGGGGGCTGTCATCATGAGGAGGATTCTAATGCATCCTGATAGGCTAGTTGCAGTTTCTTCATTATAGCTTCACTGTAGTTACACCAGAGGCGAGCCATATAAAAGGAGGTGCAATAAGTTCGAAAAAGGGACATTTTAATCAAATCTGTACACATGCGAAATTTGCATGCCAACATATTAGCTTGCATGTACAACTTACAACACTGTCGCTTCACATCATCATCATCACAAGCCGTGTTTCCATCAAGGTTTCTTGATGCGCATTTTGAAGTATCGCATCAGAAAAGGTGAATGGAAACGGCACGGTTCGAAATAACTTCCTCTAATTCGCAAAAAAGTTGATACGCTCGCTTGAGGTGGTTTTTGGGTTTTTCGAAACAGAGCTGATGCGCAAAACGAGAGATGGAAACAGATTTGCCGACTCAGTTCTGACGTAGCGAACATTCACGTCATGTGACTGATCAGCTGTTTCCGCTGTAACATCGCTAAAACTAGTTGGCATGACAGAATAAATACAACTTGCCCGATAGCAACACATTCCTGAAATATTCTCTCCATTTTGCCGAGATGTGTGGTTCGGTTCCTGTTTTCAACCGCTACTTCCTGTTTACTGTAGACGTGCGTAACACTGACGTCTGACGTAATGCCGCTTTGCGTGGCCTGGTGGATTCGCTTCAAGCCAGTTGATGGAAACACTTCTGATTCGCATTAATTTTTATTTACATTTTTGCAAAATTTCAAAAATTCGCTCAAAATTGGAATTGAAAATAGATGGAAACATGGTTACAGAGATCACTCAGAATATGAGCTAGATATTTCCCACAATTCACCACGTCCAAAACTTGATTTGCTAAATGAAAAGAAGGAAAATTCATCTTCTGATCCTCCTTAGTTGTGTCAATCATCACAACACTCTTCTAAGGATTAAACATGATGTCAAACTGGAAACCATATCTAGCACAGACCCTGAGTAACTGCTACAATGCAGCACTGGAGGGAGACAACAGAACCACATTGTCTGCGTATATTAAATTATTCACAAGATGTTTACACCCAGTCTTACAATCATTTAGTTCAACAGACAAATCATCAAGGTACAAGTTAAAAAGCACAGGACACAAAATTCCACCATGTCTAACTCTGTTAGATACAGAAAAAGGTTTGGAAACCTTTGAACCCCACTTAACTTGCATAGATTGATGAGATAAACAATAATTTAAAATCCTGATTAAATCTGCAGGAACCCAATAGATGGATGTTGCCTGGCTTTTGTGAGATGGAGTCAATGACCAGTTGAGAACAGCTGATGTATGACAGATTATCCAGGGTCTATTTCCTAACCATACCATTTCAATTTTTGACAACCCAGTCTGCCATCCAATAATGAAGTCTTTGAACAGTGACGTATTGCCAAGAACAGACAGAGTTCATCCAGCACTCATACCCATGACAGTTGGTCAAAGACTGAACAGACTAACAATGTTCTTCTACTGCACATCATGCAGCATGAGATCCTTGTCTCAGCTCATTCTGCATCGGCTAAACTCTTTGCTTCTCTTACTTTCTTAGACTCTGCGCCACAAGAAACTTCCAATCAAAAAGAAACACCATTCCTAAAAAAAAGAAGAAAACTCTTCATCTGTTCTCATTTTGCACCAAAGACTCTACAGGAGATGATTTCTAAACACATCCATAATGCATTTTGGCATTATTGGCTTCATATTCTAAATAAGAGGAACAGTTAATGAGTGCAACCCAAAAACTTTCCAAGGTGATTGAAGTGACCTTTGTCCGCTAACAGAGCTCTTGTGTACCTAGAGTGCCAATTTAAAATTTGGAAAATAAAGTTGTTGGATTATCTCTGAGTTTTTAGAAAACAAGTGCAGAGGAAAAGGGAAAATGTCCTATTTTTAAAATGCAACCTGATAATTTTGCTACATGTACTGTAGGTATAAAGAACTTAGACTAGAAGTGTGAGAGAGCTGTTACACAACTAAGTAACGTGTCATCAACATAATCACAACTTCTTTGACTTTTAGTGATATGTAGAAAGGTTAACAGTTCAGGACAAATTAGCTGAATTGGAAAAACACGGGGGATCAGTTGGTAGAGCTCAGTTGCCTCCCAGTGAGATGGTCGCTGGTTCAAATCCCTGCCCAGGGCCTTTCTGGGTGGCATTTACATGTTCTCTCTGTGCATGCGTGCGTTTTCTCCGGGTTCTCCGGTTTCCTCCCACAGACCAAAAACATGCACGTTAGACTGATTGGTAACTCTAAATCAGGGGTCACCAACCTTTTTGAGACTGAGAGCTACTTCAGTGGAACCGAGAGACACAAAGGGCTACTTGTTTGATCCAAACAAATATGCACAGCTCACCTTTAATTATAGTATTAATAATAATACATTTACATATATGTGAATATATGACTGCCTGATCACATCTGATCTGATCTGTATTATTAAAGACTCCACATAATGATTGTCAGTAAAGATTTAGCTTGGTAAATATGATCAATTATTATTGATAATTAGTGATTGGAACTCGCAATCGAGAACTTGAGTCCTCAGTCTGAATCATTTTTGGCTCTTCTGTATGACTGTAAATTGTCCTTAGTTGTGACTGGGCGTGTGGATGGTTGTTAGTCTCTTTGTCTGTCTCTGTGATGGACTGGAGACCCGTCCAGGGTGTCCCCTGCCTCCCACACAGCGATGGCTGGAAATGGGCACCAGTGACCCCCGTGCCTCAAAAAGGAAGAAGCGGGTAAAGATAATGAATGGATGGATGGATGGATGGATGGATGGATGGATGGATGGATGGAATATGTGTTCTTAAAATAAACATAACATTTTTGATAAAACATGAAAAGGAACAGACGTTTACCGTAAGTTACCCTTAAGCACTCCAGAGTACCGTACTTCAATAAAGGACCATGCAGGTTGTGCACAGACAAAAATCAGGAATTTTATTCTTCTAGAAGGTAATGAACAGTTTCTTTGACCAAACGTGCCAAATAAATGTGAAAATACAATCAAAACTACCTTTTACTCAAAATAGCAACTGTGCTATGACATGAGTGTTTGCTGGGTCTTGGAAAGGTCTTCAGTTATTAAAGTCACCACCATTCATGGTAGAGATTTGAGCATGCACCAGACTTCTAAGATTGTAATGGTTTACCATCAGGTGGCAGCATATTAGAACACTGGCTTGACTTGGGTGCTAAAAGATTAATTAAGAATTGACTAAGCTGACCCCATGCTTAGGTTACAAGTGTGAAGGCTGCACAGAAGTCTGTGGGAGTCAGTCTCCCCACCATCACAGACATTTACACCTCCAGATGCAGAAAAAGAGCCACCTGCATCATGAAAGACCTCACTCACCCAGCACACTCACTCTTTGCACCACTCCCCTCGGGACGGAGGTTGAGGAGCATCAAATGTAGAACCACTAGACTGAGAAACAGCTTCTACCCTGAGGCTGTCAGACTCATGAATAAATAAATAATAAGAATAAACACTGCAAAATGTCACATCATACTGATACTGATCTGTTTCTTGTTGCTGCGTTCATCTGTGACCATCTGCTCATGTTCGTGCTGCTGTTTATAATGATGTTTTTCTACTACATTAGGGCTTAGTGTATTACTAGCTGATGTGATGTCTCTCTTAGTTAATCCTAGATGTTATTATTGTTTTTCTCTTGCATTTGTTGTTGGATGTAACTGGGACCCTGTGTACATAATCTCGTTTTCAACACATGTACTACATGCGGTGCAAATGACAATAAATTCTCTCTGACTCTGACTCTGATTATTACAAGGCAACAATCTAGCACAGACTTGACACCTGCAGCTGTATCCTGATGTGAAGATTTGTATGAGTGACTTTAAAGAGCATGGGGAGGGTGCAGTAGAGCACTTTAGGATTGTTTATTTATTTTCATCAGGATCGTAGTGGAGTCATCTTCCAGAATTAACGTATCGTTACAAACACTTTTTCTAATTAAGAATGACCTTTGATTGATTTTGCTCAGTAACAGTCAATATATTATGAATGAGCTCACCTGTGAACAGACCTGAAAGAAGTCATGAATTAAACTTGAATGTGGAGGGGTTTAATTCAGATAAACTGGGAGCCAGCAGTATATGAGTTTGTAGTAAAGACATTGATCACTTCCTTTAACTGTACCATGGAAGACCGCGTTAGTCATACTTGCCTTGCCCTTCATCAATGTGATTGTGGGCCACCACTGTCAAAGTAACATATGTTGGAGTCACTTACTTGAGTCCCATTAGTCTGCGTTACAAACAAGAATTATGATGCCCTTAAAAGAGACTTATTTCAGGGTTTAGAATGATGGCCACCCCCATGTTGCACTGTATAACACTTCCATCTATTGGAACAACATATGAACTGCAACTCCATGAAATATACCACCCCCACCCCTCCCTGTTTTGGAGAAAATCATGCACAGATATATTTTTGTCCGTGTTTTTATTTAATTCATTTAGGTGCAGAATATGATTTTTTTTCCATGACAAAGCCTTAAAATCCTTCAACTTTGTCAGAATATTTTCACTCTCATAACCTCACAGCAACTTTACTACACTCTCAAAATCTGCCATGTTAGAATACACTGTAAAAACACATTTTAATCCCAATTTTTTTCTCTCTAAAAAACAATTTTGAGCATACTGATGGGGGAAGGGAAGGGAATGCCTTTTGTTATGATTTTATATTCATTTTTATTTTTATTTTTTAATCACGGTAAAATATTTTCTCAATAAAAAAAAATGTAAAGGCAAAAACAATTATTATTTTAAACAAGACCCTTAAAGATTTAAGATAAATGATGTTAGTCATTTAAAACTGCTCTAAAAGATTAACAACCATAGTTTTTTGTGGCTTTTTTAACTTAACATTTTTAAGCATTTAAATAAGATGGTTGATTAATTCCCCACCAAAGGAACATGAATGGTCATAAAGGACGATACAAGGATCAACAACCTCAAATCAGCTAAGCTACATTCCAGCTGACAAGATAACCCACTAAACACTAGGCGTCGTCTAGATGTGCAGATCATGTCTATATTGAGTCCGTCGTCTCTGAGATGTCTCCACGCCATGCAAACAAGGTCCACTATTGGGACGTCTATCCATGACCTCACTTGTATGTCAATATAGAGCGCAATGTTTAATCATCAGACTTGTCATATAGACATCCAAGTCAGGTGCATGAATAGAATAGAATAGAATAGATCTTTATTGGTATATTTGCACCAAGGTACAAAGTTTTGCAGCATGGCGCGCGCACCATCCGAAGAGGGACGTACGCACGGAAGCCGCAGCAGTATAAAACCGCGCCACCAACAATCAGATATGAAAAAGGAACATACAGTCGGGTAATCATTGGTATTCAAAAAAGAATCTATCACAATTTGTCTTAGGACACTCCATGATAAAGTCTAAAAAACTCTACCAGCTTTAGCACGAATAAGACAAGACATGTTGCATTTCATGGCAAGCAAGGAGATTGTCCGTGAATAATCATTTCAGATAAGCACAGTCTGTAGATGGCATTCAGCTCGGCTCCATCTGAAAGCACACGGAGACCTCTGGGGGGGGGGGGGGCAGCGAGTTCTCAACAGCTTTCACTCCAGGAGAAGATTGCAGTCAGCCTTCTTTTTTCAAGGTTGCTCACAGTCCAGATTAGATTAGTCGCTTTATTTATTTTCAGGCCAGGCTACAGTGTACTTTTGACTGCAGCCTTGAAGTCCAGGTGCTGTTCAGGTCCAAATCCAGTGTGTGCCTTAAGTGAATATAATCATAATGTATAATCATAAAATGTACAATCATAATTTACAATCATAAAAGAGTACGTACAGTTACTGTTTATGATTATAAATTTGCCTTCTTAGTTCATAAACCATCTGTTGCTATTTTCTGCATTAATTTCTCTCTGAGCTACGTCTGTTAATCCAATAAAGAGGACAAAGGAAAAGTTTAAGGAGTGATGATTTATTTGTAAACCTTAGTCCAACTGTTTCTAGTGGGTGGAGGACCAGTTTCCTGTTGCACAATGGATGGTCAAATATACTGTTTCCCTCACTTTGTTTGTTGAACAGAGATGGGGTAGTGGTAGGGCAGCCTACTCCAAAACTGAAAGTCCCAGGATTGATCCCCAGTCATTGCAACATCCACCTTGTGGTGGTTGGGTTCGCCATTGTATGGGAACAATGATGACAACAGACAGCACTTAATATTATTATTATTATCATCTGAAGTGACTAAAATAAGTTAGAATTTGGTGTCGAAAAGACGTCTATATTGATGTCCGATGGATGTCAGAAAAAGATGCAGTCTGGTGTCACAGTCTGCACCTGTAATGGACCAAAATTAGATGGGAAAAAAAGACTTAAAAAAGACGTAGTTTAGACGTCTCCTTGCGCAGTGGGAAAATCCACTTTTAATTTATTAAGGCGATCTGTTTGTACTTTATCCATTTCTAGACAAGAAAGTTTGTGCTCAATAATCTAGGTGTCAAATCTGATAATTCTCAATCAGGTCATCTGGACAGTTTCTTTTTAGTAGAAACGTTTCACCCTCACTCCAGAGGGCTTCATCAGTCAGAGTAGTTCCAGCACGCTGTTCCCCCACCAAGTAAACAACTTAAGTGGACCAACCAGTTTGCTGGAGCCAAGATGGTTTCTGGAGGCCGTCCTGTCCCTCGTCGACTCTTCCCAGGCAGGCAGCCACAGCCAAAGTGTTTCAAGACAAGAAACTTACTTAGTGGGGGAACAGTGTGCTGGAACTACTCTGACTGATGATGCCCTCTGGAGTGAGGGTGAAACGTTTCTACTAAAAATAAACTGTCCAGATGACCTGATTGAGAATTATCAGATTTATCCATTTCCGTTTTGTTGTTGTTCTAGTTGCTTTTGGCTGCTCCCTTCTTCAGGGATCGCCACAGGAAGCAAACTTGTACAAAGATTTATGCCTGATACTCGTCCTGAAACTACCACTGATGACCGAGCTACCACAACCCTCTGTGTGGAGCAGAGGGAAGCTATCAAAGCTGCCCGGGGAACAGCTGGAAGTTAGAGGCCTTGCTCAAGGGCGTAGAGTGGTGCACATGTGGCTGGAGGCAGATGTGGGTGCTTTATGAAATGGTAACCGAGGGCCAAGATGATGTAGAGGTAAGGCAAATGACTTGGGACCAGGAAGTCGCAGCCTCGACTCCCTGCTATGCCCACATGTCATGGTGTCCTTGAGCAAGATACATAATCCCTAACTGTTCCCTGGGCGCTTATAACCGCTCACTGCTCCACCTGGGTGTATCTTAGGTGTGATGGGATGCAGAGAACTAATTTCAACGTTGTATGTTCCCATACAATGATTTTTTCCCCTTTATAGATGGCCTCCCTTCTCACCTCACAGCCATCCTCTTCACACCAATATGATAATTCTTTTTTTTTATATAGAAAGAAAGGAAAATACAGAAAGTAAGACCACAAAACAAATATCCACAAAAAGAGCACAAGGCAAACACACCCAACCGCCGTCTGCAATCCTGCAAAATACATGACAGAACACAGCAACAAAACACATGTGCAAAAAAGACAATATCCATGACTTTGCAGTAGATTATTATAAATATATTTATATATACAGTATATATATGTATATATACATACATACATATATATATATACATACATATACACATACATACATTCATATTCAGTCATATACCCATCTACATATCTACATACAATACCTGCGTGTGTATCCCTGCATCTATAAGTGTGTGGTTGTAAGCATGCATAAGTGAATAAGGTTTCTCTAATAGAACATTCAATAGTGACCGTGAAGCATCAGAGATCCGCCCCCCAAGACCCGAGGCAGACAAAGGGGGGTACCAGAGCCCAAGACCCCAAGAAGGACCCCGAGCTCAGAGCCCCCAGGGCCACCCGAACAGGACGAACCACTCACCCACCCCCCAGATCCGACCATAGGGGAGAACCGGGAGAATTCCCATACAATGATGACAACACAGAGCTCTTTTTACCTTTCCCACCCACATTTTGATGTACAATGTTTGTTGGATTCAAACCAGCAACCTGTCTATCACAGGCTCACCTTCTCTAACCTCTGCATCACCTCTCTGCTTCTTCATCAGTATGTTGTGAATATAATAGTTTCTTGTGGGCTTATGCTTGCAGAGTCTTTGGCCACATCAGCTACAGATCAGACTGGGAGCTGGTCAAGGTGGACTTCAGGCAGTCTTTCCCTCGTCAGTGCACAGAATCTGATTACGAGTCATGGCAGCTTGTAGACCTGAAGGTAATGGGCATGCGCAGATTCAAACACAGCGCTCAGAACATTTTAAAGTGGTGTTGCTTGTAGCACTTAAGTATAAATTATGTAAAGTCCATCTTTGTCATGTTTCTAAGGTCATCATTACAGACTGATTTATCCCAGAACTGCTGAATCGCTTGGTAACATTTTAAGTTGTTTTTTTTGGTGTTCTTGTGGACTTCTGCACCCTCAGGGAGAAAAGTGCATTATGGGCCAGGAGCGAACTTTCAGGAAGAGAAAGGAGACCTCGTTTTGTATTAAAGGGAAAAGCTACACGTCAGCTCTCACCAGCAAGCCCTGCCAGTGCACAGAAAGAGACTTTAACTGGTGAGTCACAGACTCATGAAAACACTGGCACAGTTTTTGTGTAGCTTATACTCCAGAATGTTAACAATATTTGTACTCTAATCTCTAATTCACAGAATGTTAATGTTCAGAAAACTTCATTATCTGACAGACAAATGTCCAGTAAAGTTCCATCCATCAATTAGACTTTTAGAGCAAATTACATGTAGTAGATTTTTCTTTTACATGCAGTGTTGTTTTAGACATTTCTCTTTACCCATTACTTTATCATCATTTATTTTACTCATGCATGACCCGGCTGTTCTCAGAACTAAGTCTGACTTATGTGTCTGCAGTGACTATGGCTTTGAACGGTCTTACAAAGTAGGCGATCGCTGTTTCCCTGACTTTTGGTTTGATCCAGATTCACCACCAGAGGACTGCCATCTTGGACAAAACTATAAGTCCAGCACTGGGTATGTGCAGAACAACGCCATCTTCACTCGCAAACTTCAAAAACTTTTTTCCCCTAAGCAGAAATAGTTACTTTGTCTAAATTCTTTCTTTTGGAAATGAATAATATTAATAATTAATAAATGCACTTCAATTGTCAAATTAGCTGTATTTCGCTGAGGTGGTGGAGCAAAATAAAACTAATTTGACAGTTGCTCCAGGCAGATGACAGTAGCAGGCTGTGGCAAACCGATAGTGCAATTAATAGCCACTTTTACCAGTTACATGATACAACGGCATGCCATAGTGCTCGACTTCCATCTAGTGGCTGAAAATGGTAGTGTTCAATATTTTCAGTCAGAATGAATGAAAATGGTCATATCTCAGCCAAAAATTGGTTTGTAAATATTGGAAAAAATCCAAAAGTACGTCGCTGCGGTGTATAAGTCGCAAGTAATGCAAATTATGCAAAAAACAAACAAACTGTGACTTATCCAGCAAAAATATGGNGTTTCTATAAAGAAGAAACTGTCCAGATGACCCGAGTGAGAATTATTGGATTTGGCAAATGGTTTAGAATCCCTGCTTGTAGACTTAACAGATTTAAAATTTAATTTGTCCCTACATCAACTAGTCTTTTGTTGTGCTGCTGATGCTCTGGTCTGATTTGCTATTTCACTAACTTGCTGGAATGTATGTGGGAAAGTGCAATATGTGTTTTTTTTAGCAATATGTTTTTATTGAGAAATATGTTTTTATTGAGCAATAGGTGGTTTTTTTTATCTATTTTTTATTGTGGTGCTCACATGATTTTATTGTTTGTAGTGTACTTAATTATGGAAGAAGCTTTGTTTAGCACACAGCTTTGGACTGGCTCACATCATACTTCTCTCACAGAACTTTCTGCATCAAGACAGACAGATTCTCCTCTGACTATGCCCCCTTAAATTGTGGGGTGCCTCAAGGTTCAGTTCTGGGTCCACTTTTGTTTTCCTTTTGTATTATTAATAATAATAATGAATTCAATTTATAACGCACTTTTCATTAGTGAAAATCTCAAAGTGCTACACACATTGAATGTTACACACATTCATACACCGGTAGCGGCAGACTACCATGCAAGGTGCTTTCCAGTCCTACCGGGAGCAACTCGGGTTAAGTGTCTTGCCCAAGGACACAACGACACATGGTGTGGGGAACCGGGATTCGAACCGCCAACCTTCCGATTGGGGGACGACTGCCATTACCACTACGCCACGGCCGCCCCCATTATATATTGTCCCACTCACCAGCATTATTCAATCCTTTTCTGATATTCCCTATCACATTTATGCTGATGATATTCAGTTGTATTTTTCGTTTAAACCACACAAGCTGGACATGTTATCCATCCTTGTCCAATGCTTGTCCCGTATAAGTGACTGGCTCGCCAGTAACTTTTTGGTTTTAAACACAAGTAAGACAGAGACTTTGATTTCTGCTCCCAGTCACCTTCACTCACAAATCAATTAGAAAATTACCTCTTTCTGCCCAGCAGCCAAAGCAAAGGTAAAACATCTAGGAGTCACATTTGAATCATCATTGGGCTTTGAGTCTCACATTAGGACTATTTCCCGTTCTTGTTTCTTTCATTTAAGAAACATTTCTAAAATACGACCTATGGTCTCCGGAGTTGAACTAGAGAACATTATTCACGCTTTTGTATCGTCGCGTCTGGACTACTGTAATGCCCTTTTTACTACCTGGACAAGTCTTCTGTTTCACGCCTACAAGTGATTCAGAATGCAGCTGCCAGACTTCTCATTAGATCCAGTAAATACTGCCACATCACTCCAGTTCTGTCTTCACTTCACTGGCTCCCAGTTGAGTTTAGAATCCGTTTTAAAGTCCTTTTGCTCACATACAGAGCTTTAAACGGCTCCTGTGTATCTTTGTCAGCTTTTAACTAAATACTGTACTCTGCTGCTCGTGGCATTCGATCACAGACCCAGAACTTCTTAGATGTTCCACGTACGCGGTTGAAAACTAAAGGGAACAGGGCCTTTCAGTCAGTGGCCCCAAGGCTGTGGAACAGTTTGCCCCTGCAGCTTCGTTTTGCTGACTCTGTTGAGGTTTTTAAAAAACAACTGAAAACACTTTTACTCTCTCAGGCTTTTATGTCATGATTTTATTGTATTTTTTTATTGATCTATATTAGTAGTTTTTATGCTTGTTTTATTCTTTGTATACTTTTAGCATTGATTTTTATTGTACAGCGCTTTGTGATTTTATGTCTGTGATAAGCGCTCTAGAAATAAACTTTACTTACTTACTTACAATGTCCAAGACAAATTTCCCCTTGGGGACAACAAAGCATCCATCCATCCATCCATCCATCCATCCATCCATCCATCCATCCATCCATCCATCTCTGACTAGCACACACAGTGCAGACTTACATCTGCTGGAAGATAGAAAAGCTGCAAACAAAACAGTCAGAGAAGAATCCAGATGTTAAACAATGACATATTTAATGACCCAGCCACGTCAAATTTTCATTCACATTGGGTATTGAGGTTTTAAAATCTATAAGTAGGAATCTACAAGACATTCAAAGCATTGTTGATTATATTTCAGGGTATATGCATCCCTCACGCCATTTCTCTACCTTTTCTTTTAATGTTTTTTTTTCTTCAGAGCGCTATTCAGTAAATTTTCCTTTTCGAATCATAGACAATATAGTATGTGAAACAGCTGCACACAACCGCAGACACATCAAAGTCACTCGTTTATTCTTTCATTCACAAGCAACAAAGATCATAAAGAAAAGCACTTCAAAGACAATGTATGAAAAAAGGAGGAGTTTGCTAAGAAAAAGATTTTCTGTTCATGGTTCATGAGGTGCAACGTGTTGAAGCTTGTCAGTTTCAGCAAATCAGCTGACTTTCTGAAGTACAGGTACCTGCTAATGGATATTATGTATTGTTTGAAAAATGACTGTTGTAAAAATTATAATTAAAAACTAGAAACCATCTCATCAACATACGCTAAGTAAATGTTCTAATTTTAAATGGAGTATAGTGTTACATATAAGTTTATTTTGCTCTTGTTTCATTATATAAAATCATACACAGTCAGTTATGAGTTGTGGCGTTTACTGAAGCTAACATTAAATACTAGGCATAATTCTAAAATTCAATATTTGAATAAAAAATATGAAAACATTTTTGGCATTTAACTAAAGAAAATTTGATGTTAACCATTAGCTGTAAAGAGATTTCTCCCACATTTTTTAAAGACAAGTTACTTATTTCTAATTACCAATGTACAGAATTATATTGTTTTTAAAATAAATGATTGCCAAACTGAACGGAATAGCCAGAATGTCATGGATCAAATGAAACTTTTTTCTTTCTGCTACCTTTCACTTTTATATTTTGTATGTTATCGTTTATGGGATTGTTTTGTATTGTATTTTTTTTTTTAAATGAACAAATTTTATAAATAAATAAATAAATAAACTGCATGTCATTTTTAAAATGTATTTAATCTTATTGAGTTACATTCAATTCAATTCAGTTTATTTATATAGCAGCAAATTACAACAAAGTTGTCTCGGGGCACTTAACTTTATAGGAACATTCACATACTGTACATAGAAAAGCCAATTAGTAAAGTTCTCTATCTAAGGAGGCCATCAGACAAGTTGAATCTTGGCTTTGTTGCAGTCTCCCATCCTGAGCGAGCACAATGGCAACAGTGGAAAGGAAAAACTCCATGTTAAAAGGAAGAAACCTGCAGCAGAACCAGGCTCAGAACAAGCGGCCTTCTGCTTTGACCGGCTGGTTTGAGAGGACAGGAACGAGAGACAAACATACACAGAATGGCAGGTCCAGATATAGGTCCAGGTGTACCAGAAAGACAAAAAACATGTTAAGAATATATATATTTTTTTTTACAAATACAAAACAGGTTGAGCAGAGTAAGTAAGACAGTATCAGAGTGAAAAAGTGTGGTCAGTTTTTCCTCCAGCAGTCTAAGCCTATCAGCAAAAGTAAGGGACAGCTCAGGAAACCCAAGCTGACCCTAAATATAGGGTTTATCAAAAAGGAAAATCTTCAAACTGGACAATGTGTCAGCCTCAAGGACAGAAACAGGAAGTTGGTTCCACAAGAGAGGAGCCTGAGAACTGAAAGATCTTCCTCACATTCTGCTGCTGGAAACTCTAGGAACCACAAGTAAACCTGCAGTCTGAGAGTGAAGTGCTCTGTTAGGGAAAATATGGAACAATAAGATCTGTAATATAAGATGGAGCTAGGTTGTTGAGAGCTTTGTAGGTTAGAAGTAGGATTTTGAATTCAATTCTGGATTTGACCGGGAGCCAGTGGAGAGAAGCTAAAACTGGAGAGATCCCTCCCACCAACTCCAGTAAGACTCTGGCAGCAGCTGTTTGGGTTAACTGAAGACTTTAAAGTAGTATTTGGACACCCAGATAACAAACCACTGCAACATTCCAGTCTAGACGTGACAAATGCATGAACCAGTTTTTCTGCATAATTTTTTAGATGTTTCTAATTTTAGTGATATTACGCACGTGGAAGAAGGTGGTTCTAGTAAAGATTTTAATGTGGGGGATAAAAGACATGTCCTGATCAAAAATAACACCAAGATCTTTAACATTAGCGATGGAGGCCAGATTGATGCCATCCAAGGAGGGAGAGAGACTGAAAAATGTATTCCTAACATGCTCAGGTCCAAAAACCAAAACCTCAGTCTTGTCTGTGTTCAAAAGCAGAAAGTTTAGGTTCATCCAGGTTTTTATGTCTTTAAGACATGCTTGTAGTCCAAGTAGCTGATTGGATTCATTGGGTTTCATGGGAAAATATAACTGTGTTTCATCAGCATAACAATGAAATGTATCCCATGCNTCCAGGTGTACCAGAAAGACAAAAAACATGTTAAGTGCGTGGAGTGGTTCTAGTAAATATTTTAATGTGGGGGATAAAAGACATGTCCTGATCAAAAATAACACCAAGATCTTTAACATTAGTGATGGAGGTCAGATTGATGCCATCCAAGGAGGGAGAGAGACTGAAAAATGTATTCCTAACATGCTCAGGTCCAAAAACCAAAACCTCAGTCTTGTCTGTGTTCAAAAGCAGAAAGTTTAGGTTCATCCAGGTTTTTATGTCTTTAAGAAGCAGAAAGTTTAGGTTCATCCAGGTTTTTATGTCTTTAAGACATGCTTGTAGTCCAAGTAGCTGATTGGATTCATTGGGTTTCATGGGAAAATATAACTGTGTTTCATCAGCATAACAATGAAATGTATCTCATCCTGTTTAATAACTTTACCTAATGGAACCGTATATAAAGTAAATATTAAACTGGATTGCATTTGAACTGAACTGCACTGTTTTGGATAAAATTGACCGAAAATGAATTTAAGGTTACTGTATTGGATTTGTCTTTCAAAACAAATCACAAACGTAGTTACAAAAAAATTTGAAACATTTATTTGACATCCATCCATCCATCCATCCTTCCATCCATCCATCCATTCATCCATCTTTACCCGCTTCTTCCTTTTCGGGTTGCGGGAATCACTGGTACCATGTCAAGTAATCACTGTGTAAGAGGTGGAGGACATCCTGGACAGGTCTCCAGTCCATCACAGGGCCAGAGACAAATGAGACAAACAACCATTCACTCTCTCTCACCAAGGGACAATTTAGAGTTACCAATCAGTCTAACATGCACGTTTTTGTTCTGGGAGGAAACAGGAGTACCCGGAGGAAACCCACTCATGCACAGAGAAAACATGCAAACTCCACCCAGCCAGGATTCGATCTGGCAACCTGAGAGGCAACAGCTCTACCAATTGACCCACCGTGCCTCCTTCACCTACATTTCATCTGTGCATTAACATCTCCAATGTCCGCTTGATTCCTGCTCCGCTGATCCCCCCCACCCAGTTGTTAGTTTTTCTTCTTTATCTGTCTTTCATTTTGATTTTGTGAATACATAAGTTTTGTTTTTCTAAGCCTTTTGTGTTAGTCTGCATTCTGGATTCACTCATCCCGCTGATCATGAAAATATCAAGATAAATAGTTACCATTAAATTCAAGACGGTAATAGTATTGTAAAAATGTGAATAATGTTGAGCTTTTTTTTTCTAATTTGTCTTTTTTTAAACAGAAAAACTCTAAAAAGTGTTTTTAAAATAGTTGAATTTGTACATATTTGAAAAGGCTGAAGCAGTTGTAATTTCAGACATTTCTCTCATGTCTCGCATCGCACCTGCTGTAACTCTTTGAGAGAGGTCACAGGTGTCTTGGTGGCCTCTCCTTCTTTCACAGTCTCTCAGTTTGTGAAGACGACTTGCTCTTGGTAGATTTACACATGCTCCATATTCCTCCCAGTTCACGTTGATGGGTTTAACAGAACTTCTGGGGACGTTTAGGCACTTGGAATTCCTGTTACTGTATAACCATCCTCTGACGTGTACTTTGTAAAAATCTTTTCTCTGAGTTTTGCAATTACTATCTTAAATTACAAATTTTATTTATGCAGGCTGACTGTTGAAATTGGGATTTCAGTTTTGCACTGAAATGTATTTTTTTTTAAGTACTGTGGTAAGAAAAAAGGCCAATCTATACTGTCCATGACTGATTTATAAAATAATAAAAGGGTAAAACATTCATGAATGCTTTTTACAGGCAGTGTATCTGCACAGACACACACACACAAACACACAAGTTGTGCAGCAACGGGGCCTTACGTGTTGCTGACTTTCACCTCTGCCCGAATAAATATTAAAGCCGAGAGAAGCTTTCTCCTGTCCCCGCACGCCATCAACTCCAACACCAAAGTTGACAAGTAAACTGAAAGGTGTGCAATTTCTGCTGTGGACGCAGGAGGAACCGTCCCATAGAGACTGCACGTGTAAAAACACAGGACGGCGTCCCCTGGCACCTCCGACAACTCACTTCTACCTGTGCCCTTTACAGTCAACGTCAAGGCATGAGGTATGCTAATATCGCTCTTGCTCAGTGTCATGTTTATATGTCAAGGTTATGATTAGCATGATAAGTTATGCTCCTTAGCAAACTCGTATAACCCTTCTCCTTTTATGCAAAGCACCTGCAACGTTCACTCGCTCAGTCTCACTCTGCTGCTCCTTTTTAGTTCTTGAGTCGACAAAAGCTTGTGATTGCTGAGTGTTTGCTTCTCCTGCTCTCTGTTACTATTTATTGTAATAGTGTGTGGCGTTACAGGAGAAGCTCATAATGAGTTCTGATAAATTAAAGGTTGTATTGTTCAGCTGCCATGGTTGTTCTTGATCAGGAGGCCAATTACGAGGGTAATTTTCCCACTCTTCTTTCGTATGCTCGTTACAAAAGGAGGTTTCTGCAGGGTTGACACACGGTGACAGATTCTATTTAAAAAGAAATTCCCCAATAATATTTTAGTCTTGGGATGACACTTACTGTATTTTCATAAATCCGACCCCTATTTCTTCTTTTTCTTTTTTTTTTTTTTTAAAGGTGCCTATCTGAGTCAAGTGAACATGTCACCCCGGCATCTTTAACCTGAATAGAATAGTTTTGACTTTCCTCATGAGATATGACAGACGAGGACACGCTCTATCTTTATTTAGTCAGACAAGTGCGCCTCTGCCTAACTAGTGCAAGTCTAAAAATAAGTAAATAAAACTTAAGATGCTTGAAGGCAGGCGAAAGGAACGTTAGCTCTTCTCATCAACAATATATGAGGGGATTTTTGCAAGTCAAATCCTTAAAGGTTTACCGCTGGCTCTGCGCTCGGTGCTTTTTAAAGAGCGAGGGCGTAAAGAACCGGAAACGGGTTGGAAGCCGAGGTAAACACAATAAGACGCACTAAATAAAGCTCGTTGGAAATTATTGCGCTTAAGACGGTGCGTGCCTTCACATGTATGCGCCGACGTTTGAGCCAAATTGTCTTCGCATCTACAGCGTTCACTGTGCAGCAAACTGTGGTGCCTGAAACCATTTCTGTTGTAGCATCTAGTCCAGGGGTCTGCAATCTGCGGCTCTGGAGCCACATGCGGCTCTTTGGTCCCTCTGCAGCGGCTCTTTCAAGCTTTGACCAAAACTGACATAAAACTGAATTTTATAGGATGTTGTACCCACAAAAAATGACTAGTTTAACAGTTTTCCTGTCAACTCCTTTGCAAATATGTGGATACTAGTATTAATACACAAAGTAAATTATACTCACTTTAACTTTATGCTTTATTCTTCAAAGTAGGATACACAATTTACATATTTTTTGGACTATAAGGTGCACCAGATGATAAGGCTCAATATCAATGAAGGGGTCTGTTTTCATACATAAGGCGCACCGGATTATAAGGCGCATTATCAAAACAAAACAGTCAGATAAGTCGAACTTTATCCAACTCATTCGTAATAACCACATACAATCGGGTTGAGGTCAGTAAGCACAACCAGAATTAATACAGAAGACTCACTGGATTATAAGGCTCACTGTCAATTTTTGAGAAAATTAAAGGATTTTAAATGCGCCTTATAGTCTAAAAAATAAGGTACTCCACAATTTTATTAAAAGCACATTTGTCTGCACAGTTCACTGTTTTAGTTTTTTTAATTATTATTATTATTGGCAAAATACAAGACAATACAAGACGTTGGACAGATGAATGGACGATGGATGGAATCCAATATTTTCTTTTGTCTCAAAATGTAAAAATATCAATAAATGTTAACAATCATTAGATGTTTTTAGTTTTATAATTTCACAACAACTGGCCAGAAAAGCCCCTCTAGCAAACTTAAAATGGCACACGGGCCACCAGTTGATATAAATGGTAAATGGAGCTTGCTTATATAGCGCTTTCCAGCCCCCTATGAG
>JBBPBX010019489.1:9356-39228 GCA_038048925.1 Garcialebias charrua | reverse complement strand
TATATATATATATATATATATATTTTTTATTTTTATTTTTTTATGGAGATGCGTGTCTTAACCACGAAACGCCGTAACTCGAGACCGTCGTAAGTCGAGGACTGCCTGTATATACTGTATATATATATTTTTAAAACAGAAATCAGTGGGTGTGGGAGGGGGCGGAGCCTCCTGCAGGCCTGTGACCTGGTCAGGTGACCCCCCGGCTGACGGTCAGTATTTTGAAGGGTCCAGTTTTCCAGTAACAGTATTCTATCATTTCATTGCCTGACAATGGCCGTGTGTCGGTGTTTTGAACCTGCGATCAAAGAAAAACCAGTTTTTGTGCCCTCCTCGACCATCGTGAGCTCTATCTCTTCTTCTTCTTCTTCTTCTTCTTGGTGTGTCAGTGCATCCGCTGAGGGGCCTGTGTATAGCCTCGCAGCGTTGGTTATAACCTGAAGAATACTGATGAAAACGAATGAATTCATAATAATAAGATAATCTTGTTCTACATAAAAAAGACAGTGAATCTAGTTGTTGTTTGTGGCATGGTTATGCATTCAATGGTCATAATTTTAAAGATTTAAATGAAACAAAAAAAAAAGTTTTTTTCCCCCCACTGGCTCTGTTCTGCTGTTTCTGTCCTCCACCCCTCAGTGATCCGGGGTCCTGTTGCTTCTGGTGTCGCTCTCACTTGTTCCCAGCAGAGCAATATGTCTGAACGGACACCAGGAGCGTGCACGAAACACCAGGAGCGTGCACGAACCTCTGACTGCCCGTCTGTATTGTTGCTGTGACGTATTGCTCTGGACATCCTTCATCGCTCTTCATCCTCGCTCACCTCCTCCTCCTCTGACACTCCCCGACTTTAAACCAGATTGAAATCTAAAATGTGGGATTGGCAGAGATTATTAGATTAAGACAACAGAGAGCCGAGGACGATTTTATGATTTATTTAAAAAAAATACAAAATCTTTCAATTCAGTTGTTTTAATTTTAAATGAAGCATTTTTCTTTGTTGAGCAACAAAAAGTAACAATTAAAATAACAAACAGATTTTTCTTAATTATTATTATTTTGTAAATGCAGAGAAGGAAAAATATTTTTGGACAAATTTATTAAAAATAAATCAACTTGTTTCTACCTTTTAATGTTCACAAAAGAGAACAAATATAATATTTATTGTTTTTGTTCTTGAGAAATGAGTGCAAATTGTTTTTATTCACTGTAAAGTCATAAAATCCAAATAACTTTTAAAAGAACGTGAGTTTTGAGGCTCAACAAAGAAACGATTTAAGAATCAAAGCTGAAAACATTTTGAACCTGCTAAAAAGGTCGGATGTAGAAAATAAGAAGTGTGATTCTTTGTTTGTAGTTTTGTCCTCCTGTCAGGCGGCCTGCAGGACCTGCAGGTCCTGATGTCCAGGATCCCTCAGCTCCACTGGATCCTGGAGGTTCAGGTCAGAGGTCATGGCGGAGGACGTGAGCAGTTCCTTTTCCGTTCATCTCATCCACGTAAAGACGAACGCGTTTTGTCTCATCCTGCGTCCTCTTTGTCCCCCCCAGTGGACGTGGACTCACTCCATCCTTCCAGGATCCTGAACACACTCAGGATCCAGAACCGTTCAGCGTCCACAAAAAGAAAAAGCATGAATCTGATGAAACCTGCCTCGGGGCTGGTGTGGGGACGACCTGAGCTGGACAGCCAGAGTGTCTCCTGGTGTCCATCAGGGTCTGAGTCAGGTTGGACATCACACGTCTTTATTTCTGTCCTCCATCTTTTTGTATTTCTCTGCTCAGCAGCAGGCTGTACCTGACCCACTCCTCCATTCTTGTACATATTTGTGCCAACAGCTTGGGCAGACAGTGGCTTTTTTATTTTGTAAAGACATTAACTTGCTTGCGTATATAAATAAAATGAAATAAGACACTTGTGTATTGTTTAAAAGAAAACAATCTGAGTTTGTGTCTTTATTTCTCAGATTCATGTTGAAGAACCTCAGCAGGAACACTCAGAGTCAATGAAAGGACTAAAACGACCAAAGTGAACATTTTAACAACAATTTACTTTGATAACTAAGATCCAGTCTTTCTCGGTGACAGCTCGTGTTGGAGGTTCTGCTGATGGTGAAGTCAGAAGCAGCTCCACTGCCATCGTTTTAGATCCATACAGGTGTCAGGTCTGCAGGTGAGGAAGAACCTCACGAGGACTCCAAGAGTAGAAAAAATTCAAACTAAATAAATAGGATAAAATGTGGAGACTGGATAAAAAAAAAAAACAGAATAATGAAAGAGCAACAACCAAATGATATGACAACAACATTGAAGCTCTTTGTCTCGTTCTAATTCCGCGGTTCAGCATAAAATTATGCTTTTTGTCAAAATTATTTTCAGTACAGGTAGTCCCTGAGTTACGACGGAGTTCCGTTCCTACGCTCCATCGTATCTCGAATTTCGACGTAACTCGAAACATACGTCCAAACTGCACCATATACGTACAGTACTATATCACCAAGCACTTAGCCTATCCTAACACAGTACCCTACATAATTATCAAAAAACACATACATTTAGGAGCCATAATGAAGGGGAAAAAGTTAATAACCTACTGGTATGCTGGTGAAGCCGTTTTCCTTCGTCCATCCGTCCCTCCGCTGTATTCTCCATTCCGTTACAATGTAAAACCGCCGTCCAGCTCATGTATCCGAGTGCAGCAACCTCTGATCGGACACGGTCCGTCCAAAGCCGGCTGCCTGTCCAGCTTGCTCCAACAAGTTTTTTTTTTTTTTATATCCAGAGGACCAGACTTAGCTTTTTTAGAGAGTACAGGGCAAGCTGCAGCCTCCGCAGCTAACCGGAAACTGTGTAAATTGGCTTAAAAATAAGAATTTTCAAAATATATATACAGTATATATTTTTAATGGAGATGCGTGACGTAACCACGAAATGTCGTAACTCCAGACCATCGTAACCCGAGGACTACCTGTACAGTATTTATACAAATGAAAACATCTGCTTAAAATCAATGGTCAGAAAGCGAAAGTGTTTAGGGTTTGTACGTGGTCCTTCACATATTCAATTAAATGACGTGAGTTTAAAAAAAAAGCTTTAACTTGGTGGAAAATACAACAAATGGCTTTAAATTAAAACATTTGAAATAAAGTTTAATGCCAGACTTGTGCATGAAGCAGGTCAAAGTTCTCCAGATTATTGACTATTTCCTCTGTATTTGAACTGTTTTTACACATAAAACAAACACTTCACTCGGTTTAACAAGGTCCGCATGAGATGTTGGAGAACCAGAACATTCTGATGAGAAGTACTGGACCAAGACCTTCATGGATGAGGCCAGAGAACCTAACACTGTTGGAATCTGTGTGATCAAACATGGAGCGAGGGCCTGTACTGTACAGGAAGGATGTGGGGACTGCTGTTGCAACTTGAGACCCATTGAAAAGCTCTGAGGAACAAGGGCAGCTGACCTGAGAAGGAAGACTAGGACCAAGCGGCACCTAAACATGCACCCCTTGACAAGGCTGAGAGGCAAAGCCCTTTCTGAAAGTCTGCCAGAAGATGAGAATGAAGCATTGCTAAGTCTCCCTGCAGACACAGTCAGAGACCAAAAAGCTGGTAAACCAGAACCAAACCAGCCAATAGGGAGCACCAGACAGTGCATCTCTGGTTCTGGTCCCAAGCCCGGCTAATTGATGAGGGTTGTGTCAGGAAGGGCATCCAACATAAAGCACTTTTGCCGAAACCAGTGGTGGGATGTAACTAAGTACAAGTACTTTGTTACTGTACTTAAGTACATTTTTCATGTATCTGTACTTTACTTAAGTAGAATTAAACGTGGGTACTTTTATTTTTACTCAACTACATTTTACCTGATGTATCTGTACTTTCTACTACACTACATTTCTATAATGTGTTGAGTTACAAGTTACATTCACGTTGCAGCTTTTTGATTTGTCAAGAAACGTGAAATTCTTGCTGCAACATTAAAATGTGTCAGTTCATGGGATGTTAGGAGACAAGAGATGTCTCTAAATGTCTCGACACTCTGGTCCAAGTTTTGAAAATGGTGTCAGGAAGTTAAAATATTGTTCATTGTTGATCCATTACAAGGTTCATTAGACAATATTTTAACTATAGATTTGATGACAAACTGGAGTTGAAATAATCAGAGCCTGATGTGTCTAATGCTCCTTTTTTCAAACAGAAAACTTTTACTTCTGTGTGTTTACTGCAGTTAAAATGACACATTGGTTTTATTTTGTGTTAAATAAAAACTTTCAAAGGTAAAAATCATCCTTATTATTCGTATTTTGCTTAATGACATTTTACTCTGCATGTCATCCCTGAAATTCTGACGCACAGAATCACAAGTCCAAGTGTTAACTGTGTCACAGAGTAAACACAATAAAAACATGTATTATCTGCAGCATTGTTCATTAAAATGACTCAACACTATTAATGGATTACAGAAAATTTGCATACAGTACACACACTTAATGGTATTGTGTAGACCATTGCATTAGGTAATACATTCAGTAAGTACTTTTACTTTAATACTTTAAGTATTTTTAAAAGCAAGTACTTATTTACTTTTACTTAAGTAAAAATATTAATATGGTACTTCTACTTTTATTAGAGTACATTTTTGTCTGTTTATTTGTACTTTTACTTAAGTACAGTACAGTGATTGAGTACTTTCTCCACCACTGGCCGAAACCAACATGCAAATTCATCTAAGCGACACCACACTGAATCGGTCGAGGCCCAGATATACAACAACTGCCACCGGTACTGTTGACAAACAGGGTGACGGCAGAAATGGTGCTACTGTTTGTCGAAGACCACAAGGAGGGAAATGGGTCAGGAGACAGAGGGAGAGGAGGAACGTCAAGAGTGTAGGACTGAAGGTGGAAACTCTAAATGAGGGGACAATGACAGGCAAAGGTAGAGAGAGACTGGACACTAAAGAGGGAAAGAAGGACTTGTACCAATTGGCAAGACAGAAGCAGCAGGTTAAGTTTGTTAAAGATAGGAATGGTAATGTTCTAACAAGTGAGGAGAGTGTGACAGGAAGATGGAAGGAGTACTATGAGGAGCTAATGAATGAAGAGAATGAAAGAGAAAGAAGAGTGGAGGTCATAGAAACTGTGGACCAGGAAGTGGGAAACATTAGTGAGGGTGAAGTCCGGAAAGCTCGGAAAAGAATGAAGAAGGGGAAGGATGTAGGACCTGATGACATACCAGTGGAGGTTTGGAAATGTCTTGGAGACATGGCAATGAGGTTTTTGACTCAAATATTCAACTGCATATTTGAGGGTGAGAAAATTAATTAAACCTTTATTTAGGCATGTTAATTCCATTGAGCCTCAAGGACTCATTTACAAGAGAGGCCTGGTAACAAACAAAGAATGATGACAACAGCGGCAGTAGATTGTCCTTGGACAATCAACAATAGACAATCATAAGAGAGGCATACAGATTTTTTAACAAGTTTAAAAAAAGATGTAAAAATAGCAAAACAGATAGATTATAAGGCAAATGTAGAAAACTAAAAACAGGAACATGTCTGCATTGGTTTTTGCCAGGATTCTAACAGATTCTTAAAGCCATTTAGAGAGGTATGAGGAATGAAGGAGAAGTGTGCTGGTGCTCATTTTTAAGAGCAAGGGTGATGGGTACTAGACTTCTTAACAAACAGACCACAGTCCGTGAAGATCCACAACTTCTCCTCCTCCATAACCCTCAGCACTGGCTCTCCTCAAGGATGTGTGTTGAGCCCTCTTTTGTTCACTCTGCTCACACATGATTGTGCAGCCACCCATCCAGGCTGTCATATTGTAAAGTTTGCAGATGATACAGCTGTGGTGGGATGCATCACAAACAATGATGAGTCCAGCAACAAGCAGGAGGTGGAACACCTGGAGAGCTGGTGCAAGGACCTTCACATAAATGTGAAGAAGACAAAGGAGATGATTGTGGACTTCAGAAGGAACAAACACATCCACACCCCACTGAACATAAGTGGATCTGCAGTGGAAGTGGTCTCCAGCTACAAATACTTGGGTGTACACTTGAATGATAACCTCAGCTGGAGCAACAACACCACCAGCCTGATCAAGAAAGGTCATCAGAGACTCTACTTCCTCAGACGGCTGAGACGAGCTGGTCTGAGTAGCCCGGTCCTCACCTCCTTCTACAGGTGTGCAGTGGAGAGCATCCTGTGCTCCAGCATCAACGTGTGGCATGGAGGCTGCACAGCTGCAGAAAGAAAAGCTTTACAGAGAGTGGTGAAGGCTGCACAGAAGATGTTGGAGTCAGTCTCCCCACCATCACAGACATCTACACCTCCAGATGCAGGAAGAGGCCACCTGCATCATGAAAGACCCCACTCACCCAGCACACACACTTTTTGCCCCACTCCCCTCAGGAAGGAGGTTGAGGAGCATCAAGATGTAGAACCACTAGACTGAGGAACAGCTTCTACCCTGAGGCTGTTAGACTCATGAATAAATAAATAATAAGAATAATCACTGCAAAATATCACATCATGCTGATGCTGATCTGTTTTCTTGTTGCTGTGTTCATCTGTGACCATCTGCTCATACAGACTCATGTTTGTGCTGGCTGTTTTAAAAAAAAATTCTATTACATTAGTGCTTAGTGTATTTCTAGTTGATGTTTTTCTTAGTTAATCCTAGATGCTATTACCGTTTTTCTCTTACATTTTATTGTTGGATGTAACTGGGACCCTGTGTACATAACAACCTTTATTTAGTCAGGTAAATCTTTTGAACCTCATGGGCTCATTTACGAAAGCGACCTGCTAAAACTAAAGAACAATGAACAGCAGTGGTAGAATTTCCTTAAACAATAAACAAACAAACAATAAACAATAGAAAACAAAAGAGAGAAAAAAACAAAAGAAAGTTTTTTTTTGTTTTGTTTTTTAACAAAGTATCAAAAAACTAGCAAAACATTATAAGGTAGACGTATAAAATCAAAATCATAATCTCATAAACATAATCTCGTTTCATCACATGTACCACATGCGGTGCAAATGACAATAAAGATTCTCTGACTCTGATGTACAGAGTTGTAGCAACTACAGGGGAAACAAGTTGATGAGTCACACAATGAAGATCCAGGAGAGTTATGGAAGCTATTCTTAGACAAGAGGTGACTATTTGTGAGCAGCAGTATGGTTTCATGTCAAGAAAGAGCACAACAAATGCCATCATTGCTTCAAGGATGCTGATGGAGAAAGACAAAGAGGATCAGAAAGAACTTTATTGTGTCTTTGTGGATTTAGAAAAAGCATATGACAGGAGGACAGTAACACGTGTTAGACAGGTACAGGACATGTATGAGGATAGTAGGACATATTAGACAGGTGCATGACATTTATGAGGACAGCAGGACAGTGGTGAGATGTGCTGTAGGAGTGACAGATAGCTTCAAGGTGGAGGTGGGAGTGCATCAAGGATCGGCTCTGAGCCCCTTCTTGTTTGCTCTGGTGATGGACCAACTAACAGATGAGGTCAGGCAGGAATCCCCATGGACTATGATGTTTGCAGATGACATTGTGATCTGTGGTGAGAACAGGGAACAGGTGGAAGAGAACTTGGAGAGGTGGAAGTATGCACTTGAAAGAAGAGGAATGAAAGTCAGCCGTAGTAAGACAGAGTACATGTGTGTGAATGAGAGGGAATCCAGTGGAACAGTGAGGCTACAAGGATCAGAGGTCACAAAGGTGCAGGACTTCAAGGACTTGGGGTCCACTGTCCAGGAAAATTGGGAATGTGGTAAAGAGGTGAAGAAGAGAGTCCAGGCAGGATGGAGTGGATGGAGAAACGTTTCAGGAGTGGTTTGCAACAAAAGGGTGTCGGCAAAGGTCAAAGGAAAAGTTTACAAGACAGGGATGAGACCAGCTATGTTGTATGGTCTGGAGACAGAGACATGGACAAAAAGACAGGAGGCAGAACTGGAAGTAGCAGAAATGAAGATGCTGAGGTTCTCCTTAGGAGTGACAAGGATGGATAAGATCAGGAATGAGATCATCAGAGGTACAGCACATGTTGAACAACTGGGAGATAAGAGACCAGACTGAGATGGTTTGGACATGTCCAGAGGAGGGACAGTGGTTTGGACATGTCCAGAAGAGGCACAGTGGTATGTTGGTAGGATGTTAGAAATGCAGCTACCAGGAGAAAGACAGATGAGATACATGGATGCAGTTAGATAGTTCATGGAGGGAGTTGGCGTGAGGACATAGGGAGAAAGGAGGACTTGCTGTGGCGACCCCTGAAGAGGGGAAATCTGAAAGAAGAAGAAACTTTTCCACCAGTGCAGTCAGTATGGAAATATGAAACGAGACAAAATATTATTAACAGAACTCCAATAGTTAGACTGAAGCTCAGTCAGTAAGTTTAAATAAAAACGTTCATATCACAGCACTGTTATTAAGTTTTTATTAAAAATGTTTCAACAGCAGGATGATATCCACAGTAATAATAAAGTGAAAGGTTCACTATGTAATTTCTGGAGAACGCTGGGACTTAGAAAAATTTTCATCAGGGAAAAGCATTCTGCTCCCTCCCCCTCAGAGCCATATATGACTCTGAGGGGGAGCCACAGTCTGTTCTCTGTTGAACTTGATATCTGCAGCTCCGCCTCCTGCTGAATGTCCGCTCGGAGCGCTTCAATATTCTGTGATTATATGTTAATAAAACGTTTTTAAAAAATAAAATAAAACCATGAATCACTGGTCCTACAACACAAAAACCAGCAGAAATCAGCAGAGCTTCACGAAGCAACGTTGGACATGATTTAATTCGCTCGTGACTTCCTCATTCCTGTGAGTGAAGGATGAAGCGATCACTTGACTTTTGGCAAAAAAACAAAATAAAAGTCCAGCTCTGGGATGAAGAAGGGATATTTAATACATTTGTGTCACATACAAATCAGTCCTGCATCGCTTTGCAATCCTTTGAATGAGAATGTGCGCGGCGCTGAGGCTGGGACAGGCGGGGGCGTGGGTTGGGGCGTGACAAACAACTCTGTTTTTATTGGCTGGTCATTGTCCGGGTCACTCTGTGTTTTTAGTGTTTTTATAAATGCTGATAGAGAAGCAAGGGGACTATAGTTTTTTTCAGAGATTACTTTGTCTAACATCAGTCTGTCAGTAGATAGTGACAGAGTGAAGAAATATGTTAAAAATATAGTTAGAAAAGTTACAGACTGCATTACAAAGTTACATAGTGTACTGTACCTTGAACTCTCAGGCGTACATAACAGTTTACATCACAGTATAGAAAAATTAAAGAAGTCCTCCATTGAAGCCTCAGATCTACAACCACGCATCACATCTCTAGTTAAAAAAATCTCTTTTGGCTGTAAAAGATCAAATATTGAAAGCACTGGATTGTAAAAATACAACAGGTTTCTGCAGCAGAAGGTATCATCATGCGTCACAGTTGTCAAATATTAGTTTTCTGGAAAGTTAATAATAATTAACTATTTTAGTTCATGTACAAAAAAAATTTAAATTAAAAAATATAAAAAAAACAGAGCATAATGTGCAAACAGCTGAAAGTAGCACTGGTTTCCTCTGGACAATGTTTACATGCATTTAATCGAACAAAGACTTTTCAGGGATTAAACTTATTTGTTGATCTGTGAAGCTGTAACTTTAATAAACATCAAGGACAAACGCTGCTTCAACGTTGACTCGTCTGTTCTTTTAAAGTTTAAAAATTCTGAACGTGGCGTCAGCGGCTGAGTTGTTCTTCAGAGCGTTTGCTTCAGATGATGCCCAGGTTCTCGTAGATGACGTCGTCCACAGGTCCCTCGGTGGGTTTGTTCGGCGAGACGGAGGGTGAAGCAGACATGGAGGAGGCGGTGCTGATGCTTGTTGAGGCTTTACTTGATGCTTTGCAGACCTGAGCGTAAAGGTGGGCGAACGGGTCGGGTTTGGGGGTTTCTCTGGTTTCAGACCCTTTCTCTGTTTTGATGGGTTCGATGTAGATGGGCTCCTCTGCTGGTTTCCTTGCCCTCAGTGGGGGTTCTTGTTGGTTCCGGTCCTGAATGATTTTATCATAGACCTCTGAATAAACTGAATCTGGAACGTCTGAGTTCAGGCTGGCTTCTGACGAGGCGGTACCAGCAACGTCAGGTTCTCTGGACCGTGGCGGTTTCAGAGGAAGAACATCAACAGGGTCCACATATTGCGCTGTGGTCAGTCTGGGTTTTAGATCAGACGGGTCACAGACATTTGACTCAGCGTATATGACTTCTGATTGGTTGCTGAGACGAGTGGGGATCTGTGGGAGGGGCATGAGAGTGATGGGAGCAGGAGCAGCTTCTGATGGACCAATTGAATCGTGCTGAGGCTTTCCACCATCATCAAACCCTGGGGATCTCCTGTCCTGAGGTCTGGGGATGTTCTCCAGTATGGAAGTCATGTTGGTCCGGTCCGGTACTTTGGGGATAGGGGAATGAGCCCGGTTGTTGACCGCAGGAACCTTCTCCCCCTCTTTGGCATGGCTTTCCAAAGCGACAGGCAAAGTCTTCCGTTTGATGTTGTTCTTCATCAAAGAAAATATTAGATCAGCTTGCTGGGTCTCAAATAAGAAGGTTCCAGGTCCGCAGCTGCAGCGCCGGCCCGCTTCGATGGTCAGAACCAGCTGCAGAGAAAAGAGGAGAGTAGTGAGGAGAAATAAAACAGCTCAAACAGGAAGCTGGTCTGTTAAAACAGGAAGCTGCTCTGTTAAACAGGAAGCTGGTCTGTTAAAACAGGAAGCCGGTCTGTTAAAACAGGAAGCCGGTCTGTTAAACAGGAAGCTGGTCTGTTAAACAGGAAGCTGGTCTGTTAAAACAGGAAGCCGGTCTGTTAAAACAGGAAGCCGGTCTGTTAAACAGGAAGCTGGTCTGTTAAACAGGAAGCTGGTCTGTTAAAACAGGAAGCCGGTCTGTTAAACAGGAAGCTGGTCTGTTAAACAGGAAGCTGGTCTGTTAAAACAGGAAGCCGGTCTGTTAAAACAGGAAGCCGGTCTGTTAAACAGGAAGCTGGTCTGTTAAAACAGGAAGCCGGTCTGTTAAAACAGGAAGCTGGTCTGTTAAACAGGAAGCTGGTCTGTTAAACAGGAAGCTGGTCTGTTAAAACAGGAAGCCGGTCTGTTAAACAGGAAGCTGGTCTGTTAAACAGGAAGCTGGTCTGTTAAAACAGGAAGCCGGTCTGTTAAAACAGGAAGCCGGTCTGTTAAACAGGAAGCTGGTCTGTTAAAACAGGAAGCCGGTCTGTTAAACAGGAAGCTGGTCTGTTAAACAGGAAGCTGGTCTGTTAAAACAGGAAGCAGGTCTGTTAAAACAGGAAGCTGGTCTGTTAAACAGGAAGCTGGTCTGTTAAAACAGGAAGCCGGTCTGTTAAAACAGGAAGCCGGTCTGTTAAACAGGAAGCTGGTCTGTTAAAACAGGAGGCAGGACTGTTAAAACAGGAAGCAGGTCTGTTAAAACAGGAAGCTGGTCTGTTAAAACAGGAAGCAGGTCTGTTAAACTGGAAGCAGGTCTGCTGAAACAGGAAGCTGGTCTGTTAAAACAGGAAGCAGGTCTGTTAAAACAGGAAGCAGGTCTGCTGAATCAGGAAGCTGGTCTGTTAAAAAAGTAAGCTGGTCTGTTAAACAGGAAGACGTTATGTTAAAACAGGAAGCTGGTCTGTTAAACAGGAAGCTGGTCTGTTAATAAAGGAAGCTGGTCTGTCAAAACAGGAAGCTGGTCTGTTAAAAAAGGAAGCTGGTCTATTAATCAGGAAGCTGGTCTGTTAAACAGGAATCTGGTCTGTTAAACAGGAAGCTGGTCTGTTAAATTAGGAAGCTGGACTGTTAAAAAACAGGAATCTAGTCTGTTAAACAGGAAGCTGGTCTGTTAAACAGGAAGCCGGTCTGTTAAACAGGAAGCTGGTCTGTTAAAACAGGAAGCCGGTCTGTTAAAACAGGAAGCTGGTCTGTTAAACAGGAAGCTGTTCTGTTAAACAGGAAGCTGGTCTACTCAAACTGGAAGCTGGTCTGTTAAACAGGAAGCTGGTCTGTTAAACAGGAAGCTGGTCTGTTAAACAGGAAGCTGGTCTGCTCAAACTGGAAGCTGGTCTGTTAAACAGGAAACAGGTATGTTAAAACAGGAAGCTGGTCTGTTAAACAGAAAGCCAGACTGTTAAAACAGGAAGCCTGACTGTTAAAACAGGAAGCAGGTCTGATAAAACAGGAAGATGGTCTGTTAAAACAGGAAGCAGGTCTGATAAAACAGGAAGATGGTCTGTTAAAACAGGAAGCTGGTCTGTTAAACAGGAAACTGGTCTATTAAAACAGGAAGTTGGTCTATTAAAACAGGAAGCTGGTCTGTTATATCAAGAAACTGGTCCGCTCCAACAGGAAGCTGGTCTATTAAAACAGGAAACTGGTCTGTTAAAACAGGAAGCTGGTCTATTAAAACAGGAAACTGGTTTGTTAAAACAGGAAGCTGTACCTTGTCACTTCCGTATCGCCTCAGGAGTTCATACGGCCACTCAATGACAACTGTCTTCTTCGAGGTTTCTCTCAGCAGCAGGGATTCTGGTTCCACCTGCAGCCAGTATGAGCCCTGCAGGCCACATCGGGCCGCGCCGTCAGTTCTCTGGACCACAACCCAGAACTGAGGGGCTGTAGAGCAGAAGGAGAACGTTCTCATGAAATGAAGATCTGGGAGATGAGCGTGTGTTGTGGGACATTTCTAAGAGGACCAGATTTTCCTGTTTTAATGGGACTTTTTACTGCAGCAGAGCCAGGAAGATTTCCTCAGAACCTTCAATCCCAGACCAGAACTGGTCTTCTGGATCCTCACTCAGAGCTGCTGTACCTTTAAATAAATGGTTAAAGTTCATGCAGACAGATCAACATCAAGGAAATTGGTTTGTTTTGGTTTTCTTTCAGTTTTTTTTTACCATGAAATCATCAACAACCAGTCAGAATGCCCCTCCTTTCTTTAATTTTATATCAGTTTAATTAGTTTAAACCAATTTAATTATTTTATATCAATTTAATTAGTTTATTTTAAAAATTATTTAATTTCAATAAATTTTATTAGTTCATATAAATTTAATTAGTTTAAATAAATTTAATTCGTTTAAATACATTTAATCAGTTTAAAAATATTTAATTTCTTTATGTAAATTCCATTAGTTTATACAAATTTAATGTTTATATAAATTTAATTCCTTTATATCAATTTAATAGGTTTTTACAAATTTAATTAGTTTATACAAATTTAATTAGTTTTCATTAACGAGAAACAATCGGCTGAAAAAAAAACCTTTTGCTCCATCACAGCTTTCAAACTAACTCGGACTAAAGTTATTTTCTTTTAAACTCGTGTTAAAAAAAAAGATTCATGAGGGACATTCTGGACAAAAGTATCTGTCCACACCTGAGTGTCCCTCCAAGTGGGACCGGATGGAGCTGGTCCATCAGCTCTCAGTCCTAGACGGAGTGATTCTGAGAGAACTGGTGCCCATCTCCTCCTACATGTCTCTGCGTGAGTGCAGCTACAGTGTGCGCTCTCAGGACATGATTACCTGCAGTGTTCCCTCAGTGAGGACTGAACTAGACAAAAGGACCTTCTCCTACTCTGCTCCTGCTTCATGGAATATCTTACAAAAAGATCTGAAGATCTCGACCTTGACCTCTCTAAATGGCTTTAAGAATCTGTTGGACACTCATGTGTAGATTACTTTGTCTATTTTCTTATGGCATCATATTTTTATTGTAATTTTATGTTGTGTTATAGGTGATGTTTGTATTTTTCTCCGCTCTTTTGTTTTATGGGACGTTTCTTATTCTTACCTGCCTTAGGACAACGGATGAAAATTAGCTATTGTGCTAACTCCGGCATATTTACATTGATGCTAACTGCTGTTATGTTGATTAATATGCATTGTCCTAACTTAAATAAATAAATGAAAATGAATGACTCCTGGCAAGAACCAATGCAGACATGTTCCGGTTTTTAGTTTTCTACATTTGCCTTTTAATCTGTCTGTTTTGATACTTTGACATCTTTTTATAACTTGTTTTAAAAAAAATCTGTACGCCTCTCTTATGATTGTCTATTGTTGTCATCATTCTTTGTTGAAAGCAGGTCTCTCTTTTAAATGAGTCCTCGAGGCTCAATGGGATTAACCTGTAGAAATAAAGGTTGAATAAATTCCTTGAGCATTTAGGAGCTCGGGTGTTGATGTGGACCAGAAGGTCTGGTTTTAGTTAAGTCCAAAGCTCCTTGAAGTCCTGAGGTCAGGACTCGTGTGGACAGGGTCTAGTTCTTCCGCACAGAACTCAGGTAACTGGGTCTTCTTGGCCCGTGCAGCCAAGTTCAGTCATGTTGTGTTGGAGAAGGACCAAACCCAAATGGTTCTGGTACGCTGAGTCCAAACACAGACTGAGACTTTGGGTTCAGGGACACGTGGGGACAAATACTGTCCTTAATGAGGGTTTGAGGTTTCATTAATAAAAACTGGATCCACTCTGGAGGAAGGGGATCAATAATCAGGTCAGAGGACGGAGACAGAACCAGAGAGGCTTTACCTTCATCTGCCGAGGCGTAGATCTGGTTCTCCTCCATGTGAGGCTGGTTCACAGCTGGACCACTGTCTCTCTGGGAAACAACAAACAAACAAACAAACAAACAAACAAACAGAAGCTCAAACTGAATGTGAGTGGAACAAACGAAGCTCCTGACTCGTCTCCCTCCTGAGATGAGTTCGTTTTTAAATTCAGTAAAAACTTTACAACTTGTTTGTCTTTGTTTCAAACAAATAAATAATTGTCAGAGTCCAAACCGTCCCTCTGCGGTCCCTGAGTCAGACCAGAACCAGGGGAGGACAACCTAAAACCTTGGAGGACAAATGTCTCTATTGGGCTCAACTTTAAAGAAGATAAAACCTGTTCTGGGACAGTTTGTCTCAGGACTGGGTCAGGGTCTGTCCTGCAGGACTGGAACGGGTGTAAACCCACCTGGAAGCTGCAGAGACACAGTTTGTCCACCCAGTCCACACAGTCCTCCTTTGAGGCAGCGAACACCAGCGTTCTGTCCTGAGTCTCCACGCAGAACGCGGACATGTTCTCCTGCAAGACAGACAGCAGGTTCTAAGAGACGTTTGTCAAACGGAGACTCTGAACCATGAAGGAGCAGAGAGACAGACCATGGGACAGGCCTCAGCGTTGGGGGGCAGTCTGAGGACACTGATCAGCTCCGACAGGCGGATCACCTTCACCTTCTTGTCTCCGAGAGTCTGGTGGTGTCTCCTGAGCACGGGGCTGTGGTCTCCTCCTCCTGCAGAACAGAAGAAGAACACAGGTCCAGTTGGTTCTGTGAAAACTGTGGGACACCTTCATCAAAGATGTGAGGGACATCTGATGGACAGCCTGTGGTGGAATCCAACAGAACCTCCTGATCTGAGGAGAAACGGTCCAATAATGAATTTAAATGTCAGCGTCCTGCAGGACAATCAGAGACACATGGATCAGACAGCAGAGAGAGACGTCCTCTGGATCAGACAGCAGAGAGAGACGTCCTCCTGAAACTAAAGCTTCACCTGAAACACAACATTTATCAACCGTCTGAACTTTCAAATCTTTTCCTTTCAAACTGAATATCTGAGGAACATTGATTAATACTGGTGGCCAAGCATGGACGCGTGTGTGCAGGAGAGCATCAGCGCATGTGTGACATGCCGGATGAATGACAAGTGCTAAAACACATGTTGCACCACTTCAACCAGTTCCTCTGCCTGATGGACCGTGGCAGAACGTGGGAATTGACATTGTGGGTCCGTTTGAATCAGCAACCTGGGATTGTTGCTATGCAATTACAATGATTGACTACTACACAAAGTGGCTGGATGTCGCGTTCACTCCTTCCATTACCACAACAGCAATCGCCACGTTCCTGTCTACATTGTTTTCCAGGTTTGGAAACCCTATTGAGCACATAAGTGATAATGGGACACAATTCACATCAAGTGAGTTTGCAGAATTCCTGTCAGTGAGAGACATATAATAATAATACAGTAATAATAATAATCATTTTATTTAAAAACGCCTTTCAGGACACCCAAGGACACTTAACAAACCAATACAGTGCAAACATTATCAGTGACAAATTGAAATATAAAATACATAAAGATTATAAAATGCAAAATAATAAAAATACATTTAGTAAAGTTAATGATAAGCTAGTCTAAAGAGATGTGTTTTCAGGGCTGTCTTGAACAGAGAAAGGGAGGTGGTGTTTCGAAGGTCTGGCGGTAGAGCGTTCCAGAGGTGAGGGGCAGAGCAGGTGAAGGCCCTGCTCCCCATGGTGGAGAGGCGGGCAGAGGGTACATGGAGATGTAGCGAAGAGGAGGATCTGAGAGAGCGTGATGGGATGGAGATTTGTAGGAGGTCAGATAGATAAGGAGGGGCAAGGTTGTGGATAGCTTTGAACGTGAGGAGTAGAATTTTGAAGATGATGCGTGATTTAACCGGGAGCCAGTGGAGCTGCTGCAGGACAGGAGTGATGTGGTTATAGTAGGAGGTTTGAGTGATGACACGGGCAGCTGAGTTCTGGACCATCTGTAACTTGTGGAGAGATTTGTTGGGGAGGCCGTAGAGAAGGGAGTTGCAGTAATCGATACGGGAAGTCACAAGACTGTGCACCAGGATGGCTGTGGAGCGGGGTGTGAGAGAAGGACGGAGACGGTTAATATTACGGAGGTGGAAATAGGCAGACCGAGTAATATTGTTGATGTGTGAAGTGAAGGAGAGAGTGGTGTCGAGGATGACACCGAGGCTCTTGACCTGAGGGGAGGGGGATAGCAGAGAGTTGTTAAGGGGGACGAGAAGATGTTCTGATTTTGAAATAGAGTTTTTGGTACAGACGAGAATGATTTCTGTTTTGTTACTGTTTAGTTGAAGGAAATTGTTAGAAAACCAGTGATTTAGCTCATTGAGACAGTCGGTGAGGATGGAGGGTGGGTGGGTGGAGTTAGGTTTTGATGACAAGTAGAGCTGTGTGTCATCAGCATAACAGTGGAAATGGACGCCGTATTTGCGGAAGATGTGACCTAGAGGAAGGAGGTAAATGATGAAGAGGAGGGGTCCGAGGACAGAGCCTTGGGGGACACCCGTGGAGACAGGGGAAGACTGGGAACGGAAGGATTTAAGCTGAATGAATTGAGTGCGGTCAGAGAGATAGGAGTTGAACCAGTCTAACGGGGTACCTGAGATGCCAATGGAGGTTAGTCTGTTGAGGAGGATAGAATGACAGATGGTGTCGAAGGCAGAACTTAGATCAAGAAGAATGAGGATGGACAGAAGACCAGAGTCAGCAGCAAGAAGAAGGTCGTTAGTAATTTTTACTAGGGCTGTTTCGGTGCTATGGTGGGGGCGAAATCCAGATTGAAACTCTTCATAAATGTTGTTGTTGGACAGGTGAGAGTGAAGTTGACTAGCAACAGTTTTTTCAAGGATCTTGGAGATGAAGGGCAGATTGGAGATCGGACGAAGATTACTGAAGTTGGTGAAGTCAAGACCTGGTTTCTTGATGATGGGGGTGATGGCAGCAGATTTGAAGGCTGTGGGAACAATGCCAGAGGTTAGGGAGGAGTGGATGATATTAGTGATGATAGGGAGCAGAGACGGGAGACAGGATTTAACAAGAACTGTGGGAAATGGGTCAAGTTGACAGGATGAGGACTTGGACTTGCTGATAATGTCAGCAATGTCATCAGCAGAGGGGAGGGAGAAGACAGAGAAAGGGAGGGAGGGAGGGGGAGTTCAACAAGGATGCTGGGGGCAGTATTTGGTCCAAGGTGTTTATGAATTGAAATAATCTTTTCATTGAAATATGACATCAGGGAGTTGCAAAATTCTGTGGAAACCATGTGAGAGGGTAGAGAGTTAGGAGATGAGACAGAACGGTGAAGGAGAGAGAACAATGTTTTTGAATTACCAACATTGGAACTGATGATGTCAGAGAAGTAGCTGGATTTGGCTTGAGAAATACTGTTCTTGTAATGGATGATGTGGTTTGCATAAAGTTCCTTGTGAATTGTGAGACCGGATTTTTTATAGAGACGCTCCAGCCGCTGACCTTTGGTTTTCAGGGAGTGGAGTGCTGGAGTGAACCAGGGTGCAGAGTTGGAGAATGAAACAGTTCGAGTTTTCAGAGGAGCAACAGAGTTAAGGATGTTGGTGAGGCTGGTGTTGTATAATGTGACAAGATCATCTGGGTTGGAGGAGTTGAAAGTGGAGAGGGTATTATTAATATGAGATAAAAGAGTGTCATGGTTGATATTCTTGATATTACGGAAGGAAATAGTGCGTTGAGGTTTGTCTGAGGAAAATTTAAGATTAACATTGAATGAAATCATCAGGTGATCAGTAAATGGAAGTTCATCAGAAGAACAGTTAAGAGGAGAGAGTCCGGTGCAACAGAGTAAATCCAGAGTGTGGCCCATCTTGTGTGTTGGAAAGTTGATGAATTGTTGAAAGCCGCAGCTGTCCAGGCAAGATGTGAAGTCTCTGGAGAGGGGGTTGTTTAATTAACACATCACACACAGAAAAGAGTCTCTATATTATCCTCAAGCTAACGGCGCTGTAGAACACTGGAACCGTGTTCTGAAGGAAACACTCCTCACAGCAGAGCAGACGAGGAAGCCATGGAAATCGTTCATACAGGAGTTCCTGTTCACATACCGTGCAACACCACACAGCACTACAGGAGTGTCACCACATGAGCTCATGTTCAACAGAAGGATTCGCACAAAAGTGAATATTGGACCACCTAGTAAATCCACCCTTATGCCAGAAGAACAACTGCGTGACCGTGTTGCCTCCAGACAAAGAGCATCAAAAACTTACACCGATGCAAAGCAAGGTGCGCAAGTAAAGATTGTAAAAGGAAGCCTGGTTCGAGTGAGGAAGCCCTTTCATGTTAAAAAAGGACTATCAAAATGTCATGCACCTGCCAGAGTGATGGAGAAAGTGAATGCAAGCTCCTATGTGCTGGAGGATGGACGCACCTGGAACGCAGCTCACCTCTCTCTGGTCCCAGAAGGTGCAACAGACAGTGTCACAGGTCCTGCTCCTCCAGAACCTGATCCAGGGCCTTCACAACAACTGAATGAGAAAACACCAAGACCTGCTCGAGTCAGGAAGAAGCCTGCCTGGCTTAATGATTACGAACAGTAATCATCATTTAGTGGCCTTTGGGTGGGGAGAAAAAAAAAACATTACAGTACAAGCAAATGAGAAAAAAAACATGCTGTAAGAATGCAAAAGTGACTGAAATGCACTGAAACTGTTTACAGTATATTCAAAGTTTGTTGGTTGATATTGTTTTATGGATTTTGAAAATGTTTACTGGAAAGTTTGATGAAAAAAATTGGTTAAAAAAACTGTTTATTCAAGTGCAGCTTAAAGATAAAGTAACAGGTTGAGAGTTATAATTTTCTGCTCATAAAGTTAGATGTACATGATGCAGTTTACAGGTGATGTGGTTATTATTGTTATTGCTATTACTAGTAAAGGAGTCACACTTCTCATCTCTGCAGGGGATTGGCTCTGCTTGAACCACTTTCGTGACGACAGAGTGCTAATCGTAGACCAATCAGAAAATTAGGGTGCAATTCCTCTGTTCAACCCATAGGGTTACCGTAAACACGTTTTTAGACCAAATATGGCCGATTTAAACAAATACGCACAAATATATGAAAATTAACACAGACATAGTGCTATAAAACATTTTAAACACATTCTAGGGAGTTTATCAGCTAAAAAAATATATTTTTGAGTTTAGTTCCTCTTTAATGAAGTGAAGCAGCTGGTTAAGAATGTATAATGTTACTGCCAGGATATTGTTGAATTGAGAAGATTTATGTTTCTGTCCTACTGGTAAGTTTCCCTTCTAAACCTAACGTGTCGCCGCTGACACGTTTTCACAAGCTAACTTTGCCTTACCGCAACTCTGCAAGGGTTTGCGCTATCAGAAAAATTCAAACGGTCTTTGAAAGAAAATAAATTGCGCTTTCAGGTTGTTTTAGTGGTATTACGGTAGTCACCTTCCCCCAACTGCAGGAGGCAGAGGAATGCGAGTCTTTTGTTTCCCTCTTCTGCTTGCAGGAAGAGTGCAGAGTGAGGAGTACAACATGAGCGAGAGAGCAGGGAATCAAGTAAATATGTCAAACAAATGTCCTTCAAGCCTGGATGGCTTTGAATTTGAAGAAGGAGATTCAGTTTTTTCTTCAGAAGAAAGGTAACGTTTTGATCAATTGAATAACTTTGAATTTTATTTCTGAATGAATGAGGCTTGTTACTTCGTGGATAATAGTTTTTACTGGGGTACACATAATAGGATGTATAGTTTTTTTGTTTTTGGAATAGTTTATCAAGTCCATATTATAATATTCATCAGTTTGTACTTTGTTTGTGTAGATTCTGTAGAAGTGCACTTTTGCGCACTATATATATTATATATATATTTATTTTACAAAAGAGAGCTGTAAGAGTAATCACTAGAAAACATTTCAGTCACCCATCAAACACTTTGTTTCTTCAGCTAAACTTATTGAAATTCCAGGAATTGGTAGAATATAGTATTTTATCAGTTATGTATAGGGCTCATAAAAACACATTACCTTTAAATATTCAAAGAAACTTTATAAAAAGACAAAGTTATTACAATCTCAAAGGGACAGAGATATTCATCAAACCACAATTTAGAACCAGCTTAAAGGGACGGTCTACCTCAATTCAGGGAGTTCGATTGTGGAATGCTCTGGAGAGTGATGTTAAAAATGAAAAATCAATGCATACATTTAAGAAAAAGGTCAAAAAGGATTTGCTCAAAAACTATATATGATGTAACCTTGCGTGTTAGCTTAGTGCGTTTGTGTATTACAGTTAGAAAAATTAAGTAGAGTTAGTCATTTTGTGAAGCAGTTTGTGTATTACAGTTAGAAAAATTAAGTAGAATTATTCATTTTTGTGATGTATTTTGTGTATTACAGTTAGGAATATTAAGTAGAATTATTCATTTTGTGAACATCTTGATGTTGTGCCATCTTTTAGTTTGTGTATTACAGTTAGAAATATTAAGTAGAATTATTCATTTTATGATCTAGTTTGTGTATTACAGTTAGGAAAATTAAGTAAAAAAAAAAAAAAGGAAAATTAAGAAAGAAAAAAAAATAAAAAAATAAAAAAAATAAGTATGATGTAGTTTGTGTATTAGTTAGAAAAATTGTGTATTAGTTAGAAAAAGAATTATTCATTTTGCTATTGTGTATTAGTTAGAAAAAGAATTATTCATTTTGTGATGTAGTTTGTGTATCAGTTAGAAAAATTAAGTAGAATTACGGGTGATGTAGTTTGTGTATTAGTTAGAAAAATTAAGTAGAATTATTCATTTTGTGATCTAGTTTATGTATTACAGTTAGAAAAATAAGTGGAATTATTCATTCTGTGATGTTGCTTGAAGGTTATCATTGGTTGAACAAACTGTGAAATAGGGGCAGATATAATAAGATTTCATCTTCTTTCTGCTCCCTTCATTTTATCCTACTTGTATTCTTGTATCTGATGAAACTGTCTTGTATTGTTCTTTAAAATGAATGAATAAACATCAATCAATCAATCAATATATGAAAGCCTCAATACAACAGCACCACACACCACATTGCTGTGACAAACTTGTATATTTACTATTTTTAGAACATTTTCTGATGAAAAGCAGCTGGCTTCAAGGGGGAGATGTGGAAGAGGCAGAATTCCTGCTGGAGGGTCTGCTGGAGGTCATGCTGGGAGTACGAGGCACCGCAGCCGTTCCCCACATCATCCAAGGTGGAAGACCCATGAAGAGCCTGATGAGCCAGGCTTTCAACCCCAAACGTTCTTCCCCAAAAGAACCCCTGGTGTCCAACCCCCTCTAAATGTAGGAAATCCACCACCAGGCGAAATATTTTAGTATTTCTTTGATATTGAAGTCCTCACATTACTTTGTGTTTATACAAACAAGAGGGCAGCCAGGAACCTGGCCAAAGGGAGGAAGTTCTCCTGGACTTAAATAAGTTCAGGAGAACTGAAGAAATTTATTGGCATGCTGCTATTCATGGCAGTGAGCCGCCTGCCAAAAATCACAGATTTTTGGCGTACTGGAAGTATTTTCAGTCTTCGAACACCAGCTACCATCATGTCCAGGGACAGGTTCTTGGCCATTGTTCGAATGAGTGACCCAGAGGAGGATCAGAAAAATGATGGCCTAAAGGGGACAGAAACCTATGACCCCGTCCACTCGGCCAGGCCGCTGATGGAGATGATTGGGACAAGGTGCCGTGCCATTTACCACCCAAGGCAGCACCTTGCAGTAGACGAGAGGATGGTTCCGACCAAGGCCAGGCTCAGTTTCAAACAGTACATGAAAGCCAAGCCAACAAAGTGGGGCCTGAAATTTTTTGTACTGGCTGATAAAAATGGCTACACTGTGGACTTCCAGCTGTATACTGGAAAGTCTAAAGTGTCATCTGGAAAGGGGCTGTTGTTTGATGTTGTGAGCACCTTGGTGAAGAAAGAGTACCTGGGCTCTGGCTATATCGTCTACACCAGTGGTTCCCAAACTGCGGCCCGCGGGCCGGATGCGGCCCTCCTCCACATTTGGTCCGGCCCCCAGAACAATACCAGAGAACATTTAGATTTTTTTTCATATGTGTATTTGTATTTGATAATAAAGTTGGACGTTTGCAATAAAATGTTCCTTAGTTATGAACTATTTTGAACTATTGTTCCACATTTAATTTATTGTGTCAACGTTTGGGGAAAAACCCTGACACATCCAAAACGTGACATTCTGTTCCACCCTTTTGCGGTATGTGCCCCTATCTGGCAACCCTCAGAAAAAAAATCCTAAACCCGCCCCTGTTCCAACATCTGTGAAGAACCCAGAGAGGGTTATTTGATTGTGCTTTCTGGAAAACAATACATGTTTACATTTAGGCACTCCTGCAATCGTCACACTTTTTCCTGTTACAAACTGACTCCGGCCCCCCACCAGAGAAGGGAAAAGTCATGTGGCCCTCACAGGAAAAAGTTTGGGGACCCCTGGTCTACACGGACAACTTTTACACCAGCCCTGTCCTCTTCAAACACCTGAGGCAGCAGGGATTTGGCGCTTGCGGGACATACAGGCAGGGAAGAGTCGGCGTCCCCACCACCACTGAAAATGCCCTCGACTAAAGATCCCCACGAGGCAGCATCCGGTGGATCAGGGATGGGGAGCTTCTCGTTGTGAAATGGATGGACACCAGGGAGGTCTCCATGTGCTCCACCATCCACCCCGTGTACACTGGAGACACTGTTCAGCGCTGGCAGAAGTCACCTGATGGGACAGTACAGAAGGTCGCTGTCCACAGGCCCACTGCTGTGACAGAGTACAACAAATACATGGGAGGGGTGGACACATCGGACCAAATGATTGGGACACATTCCATTTACCGCAAAACAAGAAGGTGGTCCACCACTGTGTTTCAACATTTGGTAGACATTGCTGTGACCAACTCATTTGTGATTCATAAGGACCAGTGTGTCACAATGAGAAGTAAGATGAAGACCAGCCAGAGTTTCCAGGAAGAGCTGGCAGCACACCTCCTATAGTGATCCTCTTTATAATGAGCCACAAAAAGAACCTGTGGAACATCTACCAGCCCCATGCAGCAACGAGCAGGCAGTGTCTCAGAGAGCCAGCATGGGGAGGCGGCGCTGCAAGCTCTGTAAGAAATGCACAGCCTGGAGGTGTGAGGCCTGTGATGTGGGCTTGTGCATTCAGCTGGAGAGAAACTGCTTCAGGGAATACAAACAAAGGCTCAGGACAATAAGGAGAAATGTAGGGAGGGGAAAAATCGCCTGCAAATAGTTTGAATTGTTAGTCTGTTTCTTGTTTGTAAAAAATATGTGGGAATAAAAAAAATGTTGTAAATGTTCTATAGTGTTGAAATTGTTAATTTGTGATGCAAAATTTGTACTTCATGTTCAAATGCAGTGTTTTATTTGCATAAAATCTCTAAAATTTCATTTCGCTTTTTGTTTTTTCTTGATGTTAAACAGTTTTAATAGTGGTTTAGTATCAAGTATAATGTAAAATAATGCCAGATATTGAAAGTTCTACATATTCTGGAAAAATGTGCTGAAGCACTTGGCCATAGGACATTTTCTTCATATTTTCTAGTGAAAGACAAGTAAAAAATGCCAGGCGGAAATGTGAGACTAGGGTGTAATTATGTTGTGTATTCAGTTACTGTACTTCAACACTGGTTGGACAAACTGTGAAACAAGGGGCAGATATAATAAGATTTCATCTTCTTTCTGCTCCCTTCATTTTATCCTACTTGTATTCTTGTATCTGATGAAACTGTCTTGTTTTGTTCTTTTAAAATGAATGAATAAACATCAAATCAAATCAAACACTAGAGAGCGCTGTAACCTTTGTGTTGTAGAAGAAGAAGAGAAGTAAAGAATGCTTGTGTTCTGCTGCATTATTTCCTCGTGATAACAACACACAACATTTTATTTATATATTTATTCATTTATTTCTTCTTTCGGCTTTTCAGGGGTCGCCACAGTGAGTCATCACCTCACTCTGTCCTCACTCCAACTACCTTCATGTCCTCTCTAACTGCATCCATATATCTCCTGTTTGGCCTTCCTCTTTGTCTTTTCCCTGGCAGCTGCATTTCTAACATCCTTCTACCAATATACCCACTGTCCCTCCTCTGGACATGTCCAAACCATCTCAGTCTGGCCTCCCTAACTTTATCTCCCAGTTGTTCAACATGTGCTGTACCTCTGATGATCTCATTCCTGATCTTATCCATCCTTGTCACTCCTAAGGAGAACCTCAACATCTTCATTTCTGCCACTTCCAGTTCTTTCTCCTGTCTTTTTGTCAATGACACTGTCTCCAGACCATACAACATAGCTGGTCTCACCACTGTCTTGTAAACTTTTCCTTTGACCTTTGCTGACACCTTTTTGTCACAAATCACTCCTGAAACTTTTCTCCACTCCATCCTCCCTGGACTCTCTTCTTCATCTCTTTACCACATTCCCCATTTTCCTGGACAATGGACCCCAAGTCCTTTAAGTCCTGCACCTTTGTGACCTCTGCTCCTTGTAGCCTCACTGTTCCACTGCTGGCCTCTCATTCACACACATGGACTCTGTCTTACTACGGCTGACTTTCATTCCTCTTCTTTCAAGTGCATACCTCCCTCTCCAAGTTCTCTTCCACCTGTTCCCTGTTCTCACCACAGACCACAATGTCATCTGCAAACATCATAGTCCATGGGGATTCCTGCCTGACCTCATCTGTTAGTCGGTCCATCACCAGAGCAAACAAGAAGGGGCTCAGAGCCGATCCTTGATGCACTCCCACCTCCACCTTGAAGCTATCTGTCACTCCTACAGCACATCTCACCACTGTCCTGCTGTCTTCATACATGTCCTGTACCAGTCTAACATACTTTTCTGCCACTCCAGATTTCCTCATGCAATACCACACCTCCTCTCTTGGCACCCTGTCATATGCTTTTTCTAAATCCACAAACACACAATGGAGTTCTTTCTGACCCTCTCTGTACTTCTCTATCAACATCCTCAAAGCAAAGATGGCATCTGTGGTGCTCTTTCTTGGCATGAAACCATACTGCTGCTCACAGATAGTCACCTCTTGTCTAAGTCTTGCTTCCACAACTCTCTCCCAGATCTTCATCGTGTGGCTCATCAACTTAATTCCCCTGTAGTTGCTACAACTCTGTACATCACCCTTGTTCTTAAAAATGGGCACCAGCACACTTCTTCTCCATTCTTCAGGCATTTTCTCACCCTCAAATATTCCATTAAATATTTGAGTCAAAAACCTCACTGCCATCTCTCCAAGACATTTCCAAACCTCCACTGGTATGTCATCAGGTCCTACTGCCTTCCCCTTCTTCATTCTTTTCAGAGCTTTCCGGACTTCACCCTCACTAATCTTTCCCACTTCCTGGTCCACAGTTTCTATGACCTCTACTCTTCTTTCTCTTTCATTCTCTTCATTCATTAGCTCCTCAAAGTAATCCTTCCATCTTCCCATCACACTCTCCTCACTTGTTAGAACATTACCATTCCTATCTTTAATAAGCCTAACCTGCTGCACATCCTTTCCAGCCTGATCCCTCTGTCTTGCCAATCGGTACAAGTCCTTCTCGCCCTCTTTAGTGTCCAGTCTCCCATACAACTCATTGTACGCCCTCTGCTTTGCCTTAGCTACTTCCCTCATATTTCTTCTTGGCTAATCTCTTTCTTTGAATGGCGTCCTGCACTTCACTATTCCACCACCAGGTTTCCTTATCATCCATTCTCTGTCCAGATGACACACCAAGTACCTTCCTACCTGTCTCTCTAATTACTGTTGCTGTAGTAGCCCAGTCACTTGGAAGCTCTTTCTTACCACCCAGAGCCTTTAACAGCTCGTCTCTGAATTTCTCACAACATTCTTCCTTCTTTAGCTTCCACCATTTGGTCTTCTTCTCTGGTTTTACTCTTTTTCTCTTCTTCACAACAACAGTCATTCTACACACAACCATCCGATGCTGTCTGGCCACGCTCTCCCCTGCCACAACCTTACAGTCTCCAATCTCCCTCAGGTTTCCTCTTCTACACAGAATGTAGTCGACCTGTGTACTCCTTCCTCCACTCTTATAGGTCACTCTATGTTCCTCCCTCTTTTGGAAATAGGTATTGACTATAGCCATTTCCATTCTCTTGGCAAAATCCACCACCATCTGTCCTTCCTGGTTTCTTTCCTTGACACCAAACCTACCCATCACTTCCTCATCCCCTCTGTTTCCTTCACCAACATGTCCATTCAGGTCTGCTCCAATCACCACTCTTTCCTCCCTGGGAATACTCTCTATCACTTCATCCAAATCTTTCCAAAATTTATCTTTCTCCTCCCCATCACATCCAACCTGTGGAGCATAACCACTGACTATGTTTAGCATCAGACCTTCTACTTCTACCTTCAGACACATCACCCTATCTGACACTCTCTTCACCTCTACTACATTCTTTGCCAACTCCTCCTTCAGGACCACCCCTACTCCATTTCTCTTTCTATCCACACCATGGTAAAACAGTTTGAACCCTGCTCCAATGCTGCGAGCCTTGCTGCCCTTCCACTTGGTCTCTTGGACACATAAAACATCTACTTTTCTTCTCTGCATCATGTCATGTTATTTAAATATGTATATTTATTTGTGAAATTCAGTAAATAAGCGGAGACAACAGACTTGTTGAGGCAGAGGTCAACTCACATCACTGCCTAGAATCATAATACTGTTTACATTCTCTGTTTACATTTATTAATACTGTTTACTTTTATTACTACTGCTTACATGTAATTACTACTGTTTACATTTATTTACACTACTCTAATATCTACACCACTGCTGGTACATATACAGTGTGCTCTGAACGGTCTTATTTAGGGATGCCCAATGTGCCTTACTGCATATGCCACTTTTTGCCTCTACAACAACATCAACTACTACCTCATACATATACTGTGTACATTGACTCATACGCTGCTTTGCCACTTTGCAAATGTCAATGCTAGAAACCTTTAGTTTATTTTAGTTATACTTTTTATACTCTTTTTTTATACTAGTATGCAAAAACTCAGGACAATATTATGTTCATTAAATGTTTAATGTTTTAGTTTTAGAGTTGGTGTAAATTTTCATACTCTTATACCACTATGCAAAAAACTCAGGACAGTGTTAGTTTTACTATTTTATGCTTATGTCTATTATTATATGTTTCAGTGTTTCAATGTTTAGATGTTTACTGTTGCACCGAGGGACTGAGAGAAACGCAATTTCGGTCCTGTGTATGTCCTGCACTGTACATATTGCAGATCTGACAATAAAGTTGACTTTGACTTTGACATCAACTCCCTTTGAACGTTTCCTCTTTCAAACAGAATGTGAACCTTGAGTTTCACAATAAAGCTCACAGTTTCTCTCCTAAATAAGTTCCGTCTCATTATTACACAGAAGCCCCGAGTTCCTGCTGAGCTCTGGACAAGACTGCTAACCCATCAGCAGTCTTCTCAGGTTCTGCTCAGCGGTTCTGTAGAATCCTGGCTCTTCTCGGCGGATCACAGAAGAGGACGTTCTTCGTGTAAATGTTACGTAACGTCATCTTTATTCACGCTGCCTGGTTCTGCTGCATGTTCTCCTCCACCAGGTTCTCCGTGATCCTTCGTGACACGACACGGTTCTTCAATCCCCCTCGGCTCCGGTTCTGGCCCACTTTCTGCTCAGAGACGCTTGTCTTCTGCACGTTGAGGAGCCAACAAGCTGGTTTTTCATCTGGAACAACCTTCTTACGTTTGGCTCGTTCAAACATCTGTTCTGACCCGTCCTATTGCAGATCAGCTGGACTCCAGAACCTTTGGCCTCCAGAGGAGTTCTGGTCCACTCAGTGAAAGACAGGAGCCCAGGCCCCAAACCATCAGTCCACCACCCCCGTGCTGACAGCTGGAGGAGTAAAGGTTCTGTAAAGTCCAATTGGACCTGGATGTTTGGTTTAATGGACCAATGTGTCCCAGAAGCTGTTTTTAAAACAAACTCCAGTTTTTGTAAAATCTTTAGTTCTGATTCAAACAAAACCAAAGAAACGTGTTTGAGACCAACCTGGACCCTGTCCCAGTGACACATCTCTGGAGACACCTGAACATGTCTCCAACAAAGTCCCGTCCAACTGGACCGAGCCTGAGAGAATCTCAGAGCAGAACCACTGATGGCCCTCCAGTCCAGGTGAGCCGAGTCAAGACGACTCGAGGCCGAAGCTGCAGCCGGATGAGCTGCAACCATGTTAAAGGTCCAAACATGGAGGACACGCGATGTTTGAGACTTTAAAGTCTGAACACGGAGGACATGACACGCTTGAGACACATGAAGGACATGAGACGTTTGAGACTTTTATTCACAAATGTTTCATTTCTTTGTCTTTATGAGCTCATAAATTATGTGAAATGATCTCAGCAGCATTTTTGAAGCTGCTGGGAGAAAAACTGAACACACAAACAGCTAAACACGCTGCAAACAGCTAAACACGCCGCAAACAGCTAAACACTCCACAAACGGCTAAACACGCCGCAAAAAGCTAAACATGCCGCAAACAGCTAAACACGCCGCAAACAACTAAACACGCCAGAAACAGCTAAACACGCCACAAACAGCTAAACACGCCGCAAACAGCTAAACACGCCGCAAACAGTTAAACACGCCGCAAACCGCTAAACACACTGCAAACAGTTAAACACGCCACAAACAGTTAAACATGCCGCAAACAGCTAAACACGCTGCAAACAGCTAAACACGCCACAAACAGTTAAACATGCCGCAAACAGCTAAACACGCCGCAAACAGCTAAACACGTGCAAACAGCTAAACATGCTGCAAACAGTTAAAGACACAGCAAACAGCTGAACATGCCACAAACCGTTAAACATGCCGCAAACAGCTAAACATGCCGCAAACAGCTAAACACGCTGCAAACAAACACACCGCAAACAGCCAAAGACACTGCAAACAGCTAAACAAGCTGCAAACACCCAAATGGGCCGCAAACAGCAAAAAACACGGCAAACAGCTAAATATGCCCTAAACAGCTAAATGAGCCACACCACAAACAGCTAAACATGCCGCAAACAGCTAAACACGCCGCAAACAGTTAAACATGCCGCAAACCGCTAAACACGCTGCAAACAGTTAAAC
>JBBPBX010019488.1:25806-44407 GCA_038048925.1 Garcialebias charrua | reverse complement strand
TATATATATATACATACATACATACATACATACATACATATACCTTCATATTCATATCTTCTATCATTTCATGCAAATTTGTAAGATGATGTCAGTGGACCTTTAAAAGCATTTGATTTGATTTGATCTAACTTGACAGGACTTGACTGGACTGAAAGAAATTAATTGAGCTTTCATGTATAGAGTATTTTACCACATTTTTTACTACTGATATGCAGGTTCAATAGTCTTGAACTTTTTCTTTTGTTTTACCTCAACAGATCTCTGGAGGAGAAGCTGAATAAACTAACTGATTTTGACTTCTTTTTATTTTTTCCTCCAGCTCCATTTGGCATTAGACTCAAAGTTTAAAGCTATATTGTGTTGTTTTGAGGACAGCATGATCAATGAAAATATATGTTCTGCACATGCGATTACTAATTTTTTTCTCACAGACAGGAGGAGGTAAGCCAAATAAAATGATAATCTTAACTAAAATTAACATCACTCATGCTAAATACTCACCACTAAACCTTGAAACCTTAACTCTTCTGATTACTTGTTTTCACTGCATGCTGTAATTACGTATTGTTATGTTTTCTTGTGAAAAATAACTTTGCTTCTTCTAGGAAGATCTGGAGTAGGGACTGTGACAATTAAAGGAAAAGTCAAATGTGAATGTTTCAGGGGCTGACACGGACATGAAATCCAACATGTCCTTCTGAGGTTCAGGTTTGAAAAAAGAGGAGGAAAGTATGAATGGAATGGGATTTATCTTGTTCTACTATAAAACCATTACAGTATAGAAGTAATAATGAAATATTTTATATTAATAAACCCCTTTTGTGGAAGAGATAGAAAATAGGGCAGAAATTAGATAGAGGACTTTGGGATGAAGTTACACAGGCATCATTAAGAAGAAGAAGCTGATTAAAACATGACAAGCACCAAACAGGAAGTATCAACACAGGGAACATCATATGACCTTTGGAGAACCACGTGGTAAACCAACTAGGATAGAATTAGACAGAACCTAGACAATGAAACAGAAGATGTTTGCAGATTTTGTATTACAGGTATCGAGTAAAGAAAGGCAGTTTCCAGGTCCAGCAACTGCTCTGACCCTGGGAGAAGAAATGGAAGAATACAGGTACAAATCATATTTTGCAGAATTGAGAACTTTGTTGTCAGGCTTTGATTCACAGGTGACAAAACAGACAGAGAGAGAAGAAGCAGGGAGGTTGCACACCACGGAGCGGGTCCTGCTGAAGGTGATCGAACCAAACCAAAGTGGGCTGAATCGAGGAGAATCGGACTTCATCAGGTGGTTGAAACCCTCTGGACATCAGATGTTGTCAACCAGCGATTCTTCAAGCCACACGTGACTCGAGCTCTCCCTGTTGGCATAATCTGAAAACTGTTGGCACTGGATCCATAAACTGTCTCCTAACTTGCGTTTTACACAATTTTTAGTTATTAAATGCTTTAAATTGACTCTTGTCCAAATTATAATTACATGTACTATTTTGTTTCCATTGCTCTAAAATTGCTGTTAAGTATTGGTTTGGATATTCTATCATACTGCTAACAATAGGAAATATAGATAAACGCCTGTGGCCTCATCTTAAAATTTTACTGACATTTTCTCTCTCTCTCTCTTTCAGTTTGTGACAATGCGACGGACCGATGCCTCTATGGACCTTGATCATCCAACCTATTCGTAGTCATTGTTAAAATGCATGCCAACGAGTTGTAACCTTTTTAAGATGCAGGCATTCACTGTGCGCTTTGTGACCAATTGACAGATAATTACATTCTCAACGCCCGAAGACGTCCCGTCTGACATCTCATCGCTTAGCGCCGCTGCGCTGCATGATGGGGCTCCTGTTCTGGGTGGGACCTGGAGGGTCCCACCCACGTCTTCGACTGTCCTGAGGCCTCGTCACCATCGGAAGCTCCTGCTCGATGGACGCCCTCCGGGTCGCCCGCCTGATGTGTCTCTGCAGGATGGACGGCCTCCCGGTCGTCCACCAGACGGGGTCCATGCCCGAGGTGGACGTCTTGGCGTCCCACAGGCCAAAAAGGCCCATTTATATGCTTACATCCTTTAACCTGTTGGGTAAAAATGGTAATCGCATGTGTGGGGAAAGAGATCTTCCCTTCCCATCATTGTCAACACTGTAACATTAAAGCTGCAATATGTAATTTCTGGAACACGCTGGAACTAAGGAAATTTTTTAACAGAGACACGTTTCTGGTCCCTCCCCCTCAGAGCCATATGGCCTTGCTCCCCGTCACTCTCGCTGTAAATCAGCTCAGCTTCCTTAACTCCGCCTCCACTCATGTCCTCTCGCAGCCGCTCCGAATTTCTGTGTTTATATGTTAATAAAATGTTCTAAAAAATAAAATAAAAACAGGGAGCGCTGGTCCAGCACACCAGAACACCAGCAAATCTGCAGAGCCTCGGCAGCCACGTTGAACCCGATTTTAATTAGCTCATGACAAATTCATTCATTTCCTGAATGTTTCTGTCATGACTCAGCGGAGGATGAAGCGATCACTTGACTTTTGGCAAAAAAAACAAAAGAAAAGTCCAGAGCAGGGATGAAGAAGGGGGATTTAATACATTTGTGTCACATACAAAACAGTTTTGCATCGCTTTGCAATTATTTCAACGAGAACCTGCGCGGCCGCTGCGGGCTCGCTGCGGGCTGACAGGCGGGGGCGTGGGTTGGGGTAGGGGGCGTGGGTTAGGAGCATGAGAAGTTAGAAGCTCTGTTTTTATTGGCTGGTTAAAAACTCTGTTTTTATTGGCTGGTTAACCGCATGCGCTATGGTTTTTATAAATGGTAAATGGTAAATGGAGCTTATTTATATAGCGCTTTCCAGCCCCCTGTGAGGAGCCCCAAAGCGCTTTACAATACCAACCATCCACCCATTCATTCAGACATTCATACACCGGTAGTGGTAGCCTGCCTTGCAAGGCGCCATCCAGACCTACCGGGAGCAATTTGGGGTTAAGTGTCTTGCCCAGGGACACAACGACACATGGTGGGCGGATGCGGGATTCGAACCTCCAACCTTCCGATCGGGGGTAGACTGCCATTACCACTGTGCCACGGCCGCTTTTATTACCACCGGGAGATGCCAGAGGACTAGGGATGTCCCGATCAGGTTTTTTTGACCCCGAGTCCGAGTCCGAGTCCTTTAATTTGAGGATCGGCCGATACCGAGTCCCGATCCGATACTTCTAAAATACATTTTTAAAATGCAGAAAAAAAAAAAGAAACAGATCCAGATGTCCCTTAATTTTTATTTTATTTACCTTAACATTTAACAGAGTACTTCTGTGAGGTAGATTGAACAAATCAAGTAATAAGATTAAAAAAAAAAAATCTTCACATTAAAGTTTAGTGCAACCGTATGAAATAAAAATGTCTAATTTAAAATAAGCAGCTCAACTTAAAATACTCAGCAGGCATGTAAACAAATAAACTTAAAGTGTCAGTCTTATAAAATAAGGCTGTGAGGTAGCTTGAACAATCAAGTAAGAAGAAATAAATTCTTCACATTGAAGTTTAGTCCAACAGTATGAAATAAAAATGTCTAATTTAAAATAAGCAGCCCAACTTAAAATACTGAGCAGGCATGTAAACAAATAAGAAACTTAAAGTGTCAGATTTATAAAATAAGTCTAGTAACATGCTTTTCTGAACAGCACTCCTTAATTCTCCTCCTGTGGCTTCACAGAAGGAAGTGTATGTTTTTCTTTATGAAAACCAGCATCTCCACCTTTTCAGGTTTGAGTCTGTTCCTGTGCTCATCCAGGATATTAGCAACAGCACTGAACAGTCTCTCACTGTCCACAGAGCTACAAGGAGCACATAGGTACTGGGTTGCAACAGCAGCCATGGAGGGGAACTGATCAGCATGTTCTTTCCAGTACTGAAGTGGGTTGCTTTTCTTAGGGGTGGTTTGCTCTGAGAGGAAGGTCTGTACCTGCACTTCTGCTGATGTGCTACTCACGGAACGGGCCTGTGACTGCCTCTCTTGTAAGATTTCCTCAAAGGTGCTGTCCAGGCTGCTGCTTGCTTCACTCCGTGGTGCCTTGCTTACTGGCTCTGCTGCAGTCCCTCCTTCCTCTAGCACTGGTGCACTGGTGGCTCTCGTTGCCACTTCCTGGATGAGGTGTTCCTTTGCAAGTGTCATGTTGGCTGACTTTGTGAAGAAACTAAAAATACACAAAAATAACACACTTTTAAAAACAACATAGGACAAGAGATGCCACATAGCACAGCTCCTCAGTTAGGTCACTGCCTTGATTAATAATAAACAATTAAAAATCTAACTATAGAACCAAATGTTAACAAAAAGGGAAATGAACAAATAAATTGGCTTAATATTGGCGTTGGCTGGTAATGATTTGACTTTATATAAACTTAATGTACAAAAGCTGCATTGTAATTTTACTGTACTTGCCGATCTTTGTATCTGGGATCTATAAGAGTGGCGATGTAGAAGAGTGGCTCAGTTTCAACATCAGCAAAGCGTTTTTCGACTGCCTCAAGAAGAGTCCTCTTCATGGTCTTGATTCCCTGCTCCTCATCCTCCTCCCGAGACAGAATACGTTTGAGGACTAATGAATGAATGAATGAATGAATGGTTAGTTTCAAACAATATCAATAAATGTTACAATATAAATAAAAATACAAATGACCTGTTATGGCAGGGATCACATCAGCTGCACTTGCAGTCTCTCTGCTCACATCCCTGGTCAGCTGTTCAAAGGGGGCAAGCACATCAGCTGTCTTCTTCATCAGTTCCCACTGACTGGCTGTCAGTGTTGCAGGTAAAGTGCGCTCAGCTGCAAAGACACTGAGAGCCCGTCTTTGTTCTAGTAGGCTCTGCAACATGTAGAGACTGCTATTCCATCTCGTCTGAATATGAAAAGAGCAGAAGTGAAGTACAGTATTAGCAACCTATGAGTGTATGACAATAAATAAGAGTGGTGGGATAATGTTATGAGAGGGATCTCACCTTCACGTCTTGTTGTAGGCGTTTTATATCCATTTTCAGGTCCATCTGGATGTCTTCAAGGCGAGAGTAGGCCAGTGGTGAGTGTTTGAAATGGCCTACAATCTTCCTCGCGTTGGCCAGGGTGTCTGCCACACTGCGCTGGGAAAGCAGGCCCTCATGCACGCAGAGTTGGCAAGAATGTGCGACACAACCCACACTCCACACTCCCATACTCCCCATAGCTTTCTTCATATTTGCAGCGTTGTCACGCAAAATGACGTGGACCCGTTGCTTATCGATTCCCCAGTTGTTTAGCATCTTTTCCATCTCCTGCTGGATGCGCTCTGCTGTGTGGGATCCACGAAACTCCTGGGCATGCAGGGTCGCACGACGTAAAACAAAACTAGAGTCAATCCATTGTGCTGTGAGGCTTAGTAGTGACATGGGAGACACAGACGAACTCCAGATGTCTGTGGTAAACGAAACATGGGGCACGTCTGATAACATGTCCTGTAGTTTGTTATGAATTTTATTTTGAAGCGCTGGCAGTGATTTCTCTGTGAAATAGTGGCGAGAGGGCGTTTCATAACGGGGCTCTAAGTACTCCATAAGCATAAGGAATCCCGGGTCTTCTACAAGAGCGAATGGCTGGTCACTCATTGCAATCATCTGTGCTATCTTAGCTGTGATGCCCTGCGCCTTCGCACTGTCACGGGGCATTTTTTCTTTCCTCTTTAAAGTCTCTTGCAGCGTGAGCTGGCTCGTCTTCGGCTGAGTTGTCTGGTTAAACTCAGTATATTGTGTCGGGTGTTTGTTTCTGAGGTGTCTAATTAGGTTTGTTGTGTTAAATGCTGCCTTTTCCTTACCTCCTCTTGAAATACGAACTTTACAAATCGTACAGTTTGCAAACGCAATATCTTCGTCATCCACTTTGAAAAATCTCCACACGACAGACATTGTTGACTCCACTTCAAGCTAATGCCGCGTTCCGCTTCTTTTTTACGACAGTCACTGCTTTACGGCAGGCGTTGCTGCAAAAATATTGTGCACGTTTTGTTTCGAGACAATTTGACTCTGTAACTCAACATACAGTTAATATAATATTCCCGTTTGTGTTTAGAATAAATATACACATATATATCCGATCCCTGATCGGTGTGTAACGCCCGAGTCGAGTCGAGTCTGAAGTCACGTGATCGGGACCCGGTTTTCGATCACGTGATCGGATCGGGACATCCCTACAGAGGACTATAGTTTTTTTCAGAGATTACCTGTCTAACATCAGTCTATCAGGAGATAGTGGCAGAGTGAAGAAATATGTTTAAAAAATAAGTTACATACTTAAGCTTTAAGCATTTAATCAACATTAAACAATCTGCTGTAAAAGGGAGAAATGCAAAACCAGTTAATCTGTTCTACTCGTCCATCAAAGCTCTGGAGTCACGTGATTGTAAAGTGTGTTTCCCCTTTTCAAATATAAATTATTACAATTTTATTTGCGTTTTCCATCGCAGAGCTGGCAGATCATCACAAGTCCAGTAGAAGCAGATTCAACCTGTAAATGAAGAATAATAAAGAGTCAGAACTAACTTAACCTGTATGAACTAACCCAAACGTTCAGACCAAGAGGGATGTTCTGCAGGAATCTTGTTGATCAACTATTATCCAACAACCTACTGAGACACTTAGTAAAATGATATTATGTAACTGTATTAAATGTATAACTGTTTATACAAGTTCATTCATTTCTCATCATTTCAATCATGGAGTCAGCGGAGGAGGAAGTGATCACTTGACTTTGGGCAAAAAAACAAAAGAAAAGGCCAGATCAGGGATGAAGAAGAGGAATTTAATACATTTGTGTTGCATACAAAACAGTCCGGCGCCGGACAGTTTATTGTGCGACAACGCGTTTGCGTCCGCAGTCGTAAAATTTGAGCTCGACACGTACATGCCCTGCGGGGACATGCTTGTGCCTCTGCGTATGGACGGCGTTGAGCGGCGTACGGCCGTACGCAGAGCTATACTGGGGGCTTAGACTGCTGGAGGACAAACTGACCACATTTTTAACTCTGCTACTGTCTTTACTTACTCTGCTCAACCTGTTTTGTATTTGTAATTAATTTTTATATCCTTAACTTGTGTTTTTTTGTCTTTCAGGTACACCTGGAGCTACCATTCTGTGTTTGTTTGTCTCTCCTTTCTGTCCTTTCAAACCAGCCGGTCAAAGCAGATGGCTGCTGGTCCTGTGCCTGGTTCTGCTGGAGGTTTCTTCATTTAAAAGGGGGATTCTTCTTTCCACTGTTGCCACTGTGCTTGCTCAGGATGGGAGACTGTGATGAAGCCAAGATTCAACTTGTCTGCTATATTCATTAAATAGAGAATTTTACTAATTTGCTTTTCTATGTGTGTGAATGTTCCTATAAAGTGCCCTGAGAAAACTTTGTTGTGATTTGGCGCTATATAAGTAAAGTGAATTGAACTGAATTGAATTGGTGTCCTCAGGCTGTTTCTGTGAGTCGCAAGTCGGCCATCTGGCCTAAAACATTTGATTATTTTAATAATAATAATAATAATAATAATAATAATAATAATAATAATAATAATGAATTCAATTTATAACGCACTTTTCATTAATGAAAATCTCAAAGTGCTACAAGGAGCAACAGAATTAAATGTCAATAAAACAAATAATAAAACAATTAAAATCAATAACAGTATCAGCTAAGATCAAAAGTAGAATCATGAGGAGGTAGAGTATGCTCGGTTGAAAAGAAAGGTCTTCAAGCCGCTCTTAAAGTCAACCACAGACTGTGGGGCTCTTAGACAGTCAGGAAGAGAGTTCCACAGGCGGGGGGCAGCCACACTGAAAGCCCGGTCTCCCATGGTCCTTAATTTGGTTCTCGGAATGTGAAGGAGATTACTGTTCTGTGACCGCAGCGACCGGGTGGATGAGTATGGAATAAGAATATCCTTCAGATAATCTGGTGAAGTTCCGTGTAAGCATTGATGTGTAATGAGAGCAGTTTTGTACTGAATTCTGTAGGCGACAGGAAGCCAATGAAGGTTATGGAGAATGGGCGTAATATGTTCAAATTTACGAACTCTCAACAAGATCCTTGCTGCACTGTTTTGAATATATTGAAGTTTCTGAAGGTTTTTGCCAGGGATTCCAATAAACAGGGAGTTGCAGTAGTCGAGCCTGGAGGAGACAAAAGCATGGACGAGCTTCTCAGCATCGGAAAAAGTTAGGGATGGGCGAAGTCTGGAGATGTTTCGAAGATGGAAGAAGCAAGTTTTAAACAGATGCTTAATGTGATTTTCAAATGTAAGATTGGAGTCCATTTTTATTCCAAGATTAGTAACAGAGGTGGAGAGGGGGATGTCTTGTCCAGAAAAGGAAAGTCTTGTTATAGGAGATTTGCCTCCAGGCAGGCAGAGAGGGCAGTGAGTGAAGATGGAGATGACAAGGTGGAAGATGAGGATGCTCCAGTCCTGATGTAAAGCTGTGTATCGTCGGCATAACAGTGAAAAGAAATGTTGAACTGATTAATAATTTGACCTAAAGGCAGCATGTAAAGGGAAAACAGCAGGGGCCCCAGAACCGACCCCTGAGGGACACCACAGGAGACACAGACTGTCTGGGACGTGGCGTTGCCAAGACTAACACATTCCAGCCTATTGGAGAGGAAAGATTTGAACCAGTCCAGGACGGTGTCGCAGAGACCGACCTCAACATGAAGACGTCATCATTTTACATGATGATTGATTGTTTTGGACAGATGGGTCCTTTTGCATGTGTTAAACGCTTCTGAGATTGCAACAGGAGGTTGGCTTGAAACACAGCAATGAAGGCTACTTATGAGACAGACCTGGTTGGCAGGCCGCAGACATTAGTCTTCTGAATGGAAGACAATGTTTATCCCTTAAAGAAACTGGTCCAGATGAAATGACTTAACCTTGTTTTGTTATCTACCTGGATGATTGAGCCTACAAGCCTTTTTCAGACCTTCTACTTCTACCTTCAGACACATCACCCTATCTGACACTCTTCACCTCTACTACATTCTTTGCCAGCTCCTCCTTCAGGACCACCCCTACTCCATTTCTATTTCTATTTCTATTTCCACACCATGGTAAAACATGCTGGTGAAGATTCTCAGTCGTCCAGGACATGATAAAATCAAAAAAGGCGTTCAATACAGAACAACTGGACTTTATTTGTAGCAACAAGACGTTTCGCTTCTCATCCGAGGAGCTTTATCAATTCAGTGAGGAGACAGTGAGAGGGAGAAGTTATAACAGGATAAGCCATTGACACGCACCAACATATGTAAATTGGAAACTAACACCCCCACATACTTGGGATAACACGTACCTGTGACCCATTCAAAGTTCAGTGTGTGAAAACAGAGCTTACAGAAAACACACACACATCCTACTGTATGTAAATTGACAAGTCACACCTCACACATTAATAGCAGGGACCTGTCAAAGTCTTTGGTAGTCTAATTCACAAACGAGGCTCCTCTGTTCTCATCAGGTGTGAGACGCCTGGGAACCAAACCCAGGGCTGCAATATAAGTTTTAATGGTAAAACGGCGGCCGTGACGTAGTGGTAATGGCAGTCGTCCCCCGATCGGAAGGTTGGCGGTTCGAATCCCGGTTTCCCACATCATGTGTCGTTGTGTCCTTGGGCAAGACACTTAACCCAGAATTGCTCCCGGTAGGACTGGAAAGCACCTTGCATGGTAGTCTGCCGCTACCGGTGTATGAATGTGTGTAGCATTCAATGTGTGTAGCACTTTGTGATTTTCACTAATGAAAAGTGCGTTATAAATTGAATTCATTATTATTATTATTATTATTATTATAAAACAGTTTGAACCCTGCTCCAATACTGCGAGCCTTGCTGCCCTTCCACTTGGTCTCTTGGACACATAAAACATCTACAGTACCTTCTTTCTCTGCATCATGTCAGCCAGCTCTCTACCTTTGCCTGTCATTGTCCCCACATTTAGAGTTGCAAGCCTCAGTCCTACATTCTTCACTTTCCTCTTCTCCCTCTGTCTCCTGACACGTTTCCCTCCTCAGGGTCTTCGACTAACAGTAGCACAATTTCCGCCTGCACCCTGTTTGTCAACAGCACCAGTGGTGGTCGTTGTTAACCTGGGCCTTAACCGATCTGGTATGGTTTTGCTTTGATTAACTCGGATTATGGTTCAGGCAAATGTTTTGTCGGATGCAGTTCCTGACACAACACTCAACATTTACCCGGGCTTGGGACCGGCACAAGAGATACACTGGATTGTGCTCCCTTGTGGCTGGTCAATCCTAAATTGGGTTGCCTTGTCAAAATCCAAGATGGCCACCACTATTTATTTATGTAAACTGGCAACCCCAATAATTAGAGAAAACTATGCTTTCCATTTGTATATTGCATAAGTGTAGTTTCCTCCAATATAGGGGTGGTTAACAACAATTCTGAAAATTATTCCAGTGGTCATACATTATTTTGTGAGATTTTTTGTATTTTGTAGATGAGATAACCTACTAGACCATCTTAATAAACATTCAGTAAGGAACAAAAACGTGCTGGAAAAAAGAAAAGCAGAACAGCACGACCTGCATAAACAAACTTTAAGGGAAGTGTCATTTGTGCAGCATATCAGGAAAATGGACAAGGATTAATCTGGTTGTCTCCTCTCTTCTCAAAGCAAGTGCTGAAGAGGCTCAGATTAAAACAGATGTGGCTAAATGATACTGGGGATTTAACATGGTACAAGCAAGGGATTATTGATTAAAAAAGCTGTGCCTTTGGTCTGAGCTAAATCCAGGCGTGCACTGATACATCGCAGTGCTTTCTCCTTTGCTCAACCTGGCAGAGGAGGAGCTTTAAGGACAAGGGAAGATGATGCTATGCTGCCATTAACTCTCTGAGCCACCTCATTCTTTTCCAATTCCCACCCCCTAGAGGTTTGGATAGTGGGATTACACAGGTCAATTATACACTTAATCTGCCTTTGCCCAGAGGGGATTTGGAGCTCATTGATTGATTTGAAGTATTTTCATTGCCCTTGGGCAGTTATCATACTCACCAAGCCTGGTGAAATTACATTTGTGTGTGACGGAAGTTAAGCACTTTGTATCTGCTGTTGCTCCTGCTGTCTCTCTGCAGCACCAATTGGCCGGCTGTTACAGAGTGAAGACAGAGGTCAGACTGAGCCTCAGATTGGAGGATTAGAGGCTGTTGTTGCTGCCACCACTGTGCTTGTGGTAGCTGGGATTGGGGATCATGGATTGAGGATCATGGAGTGTTTGTGTGTGTGGCAGAGAATGACAGGAAGCCTGCTGAACGCTGCAGTCACTTGACTGGCTGGAGATGCTTCACCAATTTGCTGTCCTTGGTTTTGGACTGCCTCAGCTGAACATCGTGAACAAAAACAGAGCGCAGGCAAACAAATCTTCCTATGTTCAGCAAATAAAGTAATTTGAGTAAAAACTTAAAATTCTGACATTATTTTTTATTTTCTGTCACAATTTTTCATACACCATACGGTATCTCCTACAGCTTTGAAAAAAACTTTTTTTTTTTCAAAATAGGCTTCTTAATCAGATGGACTTGTGACCCGTCCAGGGTGTACCCCACCCCTCGCACAGTGATTGCTGGACATGGGCAACCCCCGTGACCCAAAATAGAAGAAGCGGGTAAAAGATAATGGGTGGATGGATGGATGGATGGATGGTTGGATGGTTGGATGGATGGATGGATGGATGGCGTCTTAATTAAGACGTGTGCTGGGACTTTCAAATACAAAATAAATAAATTGAAACTTCCACATGAAAACAATGAAATTTCAGTAAAATAGTGAGAAAACTCTGGATTTCTTCCACTCTATAGTTTAGACCAAGGCTATTCAATTGGTGGCCCGCGGGCCATGACTTCAGTCTGACCCACCAGTGAGTTCATAAAAAAAGAGAAAAAATTGGGGGTGGTAGCAGGGGGTTCTGGGTTTGGTCTCTGTTTAATGCATTTATGACTAAATGCAGCAAAATAAACTAATTTAACAGGTAAACGGTTGTTGTAATACTTGGTTTATTTACATAATGACTTTAATTGGTGGTTGGCCGGTCCCTTACTGCTGGCTCTCAGAGACTGTGGCCCCCTGAGCAGTTTAGTTGTATAGCCCTGGATTAGATTAACATACATACCGTACATGGCAGAAACTTACATGGTAGAAACATCAGTGAAAATTTAGGCGGGTCACAAATGGACTTTCTGAACTGCTATTTTCATTTCTGATAGATACATTAGACAGACAGACAGACAGACAGACAGACAGACAGACAGACGGACAGACAGACAGACAGACAGACAGACAGACAGACAGACAGACAGACACACTTTTTCAATCCCGGGGTGGGGGATGGGGTGATTTGAGGCATCCTGTAGCATGTTCTAATTATACAGGAAAAAAGACACATATGAAATAATCAAAAAAGAAGCAGCATACATACAGTTGGAAAAAGACAACATGTACAAAGTGTTAGGGAGTGCTACAATCATGAATAACCTTTATATATACACACACACACACACACACACATATATACTGTATATATATATATATATATATATATATATATATATATATATATATATATATATATATATATATATATATATATATATATATATATATATATATATATATATATATATATATATTATATATATATATATATATATATATATATATATATATATATATATATATATATTATATATATATATATATATATATATATATATATATATATATATATATATATATATATATATATATATATATATATATATATATATATATATATATATATATATATATATATATATATATATATATATATATATATATATATAGGGGTCGGGTGCAATGTGAGATGGGTGGTGGCCGAGGGCGGGGACCCTGGCGGTCTGATCCTCGGCTACAGAAGCTGGCCATTGGGACATGGAATGTCACCTCTCTGGTGGGGAAGGAGCCTGAGCTAGTGTGTGAGGTTGAGAGTTTCCGACTAGAAATAGTCGGACTCACCTCAACGCATGGCTCTGGCTCTGGAACCAGTTTCCTTGAGAGGGGTTGGACACTCTTCCACTCTGGAGTTGTCCCTGGTGAGAGGCGCCGAGCAGGAGTGGGCATACTGGTTGCCCCCCATCTTGGTGCCTGTACGTTGGGGTTCACCCCGGTGAACGAGAGGGTAGCCTCCCTTCGCCTACGTGTGGGGGGACGGGCTCTGACTGTTGTTTGTGCCTATGCACCAAACGGCAGCTCAGACTACCCACCCTTTTTGGAGTCCTTGGAGGGGGTATTGGAGAGTGCGCCTCCTGGGGACTCCCTTGTTCTACTGGGGGACTTCAACGCTCACGTGGGCAATGACAGTGAGACCTGGAGGGGTGTGGTTGGGAGGAACGGCCCCCCTGATCTGAACCAGAGTGGTGTTCTGTTATTGGACTTCTGTGCTCGTCATGGATTGTCCATAACGAACACCATGTTTAAGCATAAGGGTGTCCATATGTGCTCTTGGCACCAGGACACCCTAGGTCGCAGTTCGATGATCGACTTTGTTGTCGTCTCATCTGATCTGCGGCCGCATGTCTTGGACACTCGGGTGAAGAGAGGGGCGGAGCTGTCAACTGACCACTACCTGGTGGTGAGTTGGCTCCGATGGTGGGGGAGGATGCCGGTCAGACCTGGCAGACCCAAACGTATTGTGAGGGTCTGCTGGGAACGTCTGGCAGAGTCTCCCGTAAGACGGAGCTTTAACTCCCACCTCCGGGAGAGCTTTGAACACGTTCCGAGGGAGGCGGGGGACATGGAGTCCGAGTGGGCCGTGTTCCGCGCCTCTATTGTCGAGGCAGCTTATCGGAGCTGTGGCCGCAAGGTTGTTGGTGCCTGTCGTGGTGGCAACCCTCGAACCCGGTGGTGGACACCGGCAGTGAGGGATGCTGTCAGGCTGAAGAAGGAGTCCTATTGGGCCTTTTTGGCTTGTGGGACCCCGGAAGCAGCTGATAGGTACCGGCAGTCCAAGCGGCATGCGGCTCGGGTGGTTGCTGAGGCAAAAACTCGGGCGTGGGAGGAGTTCGGAGAGGCCATGGAGAATGACTTCCGTACGGCTTCGAGGCGATTCTGGTCCACCATCCGGCGTCTCAGGGGGGGAAAGAGGTACGCGACCAACACCATTTATGGTGGGGGTGGCGTGCTGCTGACCTCAACTCGGGATGTTGTGAGTCGGTGGGCGGAATACTTCGAAGACCTCCTCAATCCTACTGGCACGTCTTCCACTGAGGAAGCGGAGCCTGGGGACTTTGGGTCGGGTTCTCCGATCTCTGGTGCTGAGGTCGCCGAGGTGGTTAAAAAGCTCCGCGGTGGCAAGGCTCCGGGGGTGGATGAGATTCGCCCGGAGTTCCTTAGGGCTCTGGATGTTGTAGGGTTGTGTTGGCTTACGCGACTCTGCAATATCGCGTGGACATCGGGGGCAGTTCCCTTGGATTGGCAGACTGGGGTGGTGGTTCCCCTATTCAAAAAGGGGGACCGTAGGGTGTGTTCCAACTATAGGGGGATCACACTCTTAAGCCTCCCTGGTAAGGTCTATTCAGGGGTTCTGGAGAGGAGGGTCCGTCGGATAGTCGAACCTCGGATTCAGGAGGAGCAGTGTGGTTTTCGTCCTGGTCGTGGAACACTGGACCAGCTCTACACCCTCAGCAGGGTCCTGGAGGGTGCGTGGGAGTTTGCCCAACCAGTTTACATGTGCTTTGTGGACTTGGAGAAGGCATTCGACCGCGTCCCTCGGGGGGTTCTGTGGGGGGTACTCCGGGAGTATGGGGTACCAGGCCCTTTGATAAGGGCTGTTAGGTCCCTGTACGACCGGTGTCAGAGCTTGGTCCGCATTGCCGGCAGTAAGTCAGGCTCGTTTCCGGTGAGAGTTGGACTCCGCCAAGGTTGCCCTTTGTCACCGATTCTGTTCATAACTTTTATGGACAGAATTTCTAGGCGCAGCCAAGGTGTTGAGAGGATCCGTTTTGGTGACCTTAGAATCGCTTCTCTGTTTTTTGCAGATGATGTGGTCCTACTGGCTTCATCAGTTCGTGATTTACAACTTTCACTGGAGCGGTTTGCAGCCGAGTGTGATGCGGCCGGGATGAGGATCAGTTCCTCCAAATCCGAGGCCATGGTCTTGAGCCGGAAAAGGGTAGCATGCCCTCTCCGGGTCGGGGAGGAGGTCCTGCCCCAAGTGGAGGAGTTTAAGTATCTCGGGATCTTGTTCACGAATGAGGGAAAACTGGAGCGTGAGATCGATAGGCGGATAGGTGCAGCGTCCGCAGTGAAGCGGGCGCTGTACCGGTCTGTCGTGGTGAAGAGAGAGCTGAGTCAAAAGGCAAAGCTCTCAATTTACCGATCGATCTACGTTCCCACCCTCATCTATGGTCATGAGCTTTGGGTTATGACCGAAAGAACAAGATCTCGGATACAAGCGGCTGAAATGAGTTTTCTCCGCAGGGTGGCTGGACTCTCCCTTAGAGATAGGGTGAGAAGCTCAGTCATCCGGGAGGGACTCGGAGTAGAGCCGCTGCTTCTCCACATCGAGAGGAGCCAGTTGAGGTGGCTCGGGCATCTGGTTAGGATGCCTCCTGGACGCCTCCCTGGTGAGGTGTTCCGGGCATGTCCCACCGGGAGGAGACCGGTAAGCGGAAGAAAATGGATGGACTTTACTAATTAGCTTTTCTATGTATGTGATTGTTCCTATAAAGTGTCCTGAGACAACTTTGTTGTGATTTGGCACTATATAAATAAACTGAATTGAATTGAATTGGTGAAATAGTGCTGGCTGTCTCACCACCACCACCTGCTGTATGAATTGCCCCTTGGAGACCTGATAAAGTTGAACTTGAAAAAAAAATGCTAATGATACAGTTCTTCTGTCTCTGTTGTTAGACCCCTCAAAGCATCATGGATCAGCTCTGCAGGAGTTTGTGGACTAGTTTGACAGCTCTTGTCTGGAGATGAACATCAATAAGACCAATGATATGGCGGCGACTGTTTCCTATCAGCAAATGGCACTGGCCACAGCAGTCACCATATATATATATATATATCCATAGAGAGCTTGTTGAGCTTGTGGAGGAGTACAAATATCTGGATACTATCTTTGACAATCTGCTTAAATTCTCTGCCAACACAGAGGATATCATCAGAAAGTGTCACCAGAGGCAGTATCTCCTTAAAAAGCCCAACTCCTTTGGAGTAAGTAAGATCATTCTCCGGACATTTTACTACTCCTTCATCGAGAGCATGATCACCTTTTCCATAACCTGCTGGTTTAATTCTACCAGCCTCCAGAACTGAATCCGCCCGCAGAAGACTGTCACTGGACCCCGTCTGTTGTCTATGAACACTTAAAGGTGGGGAGACATGATTTTTTTTTTACTATTCATCAAATTGCTCAAAATATATATATTTTATCTTTTAAATATGTTCGTTTTTGCAACAAAATAATAAATCACTTTCATTTTGCTTTAAAAGTGATTTTGAACTTCAAGCCGTGTTTAATCTTGGGGAATCCAATTACACACGAACGCACCATCTGTGACGTAGTGTGAGGCAGAGCTCTGGGCTTGTCACAGTGCGCGGGTGTGAGCAGCTCGACATGAAGGTAAGTCTGATACAGCATCAGACCTAAATTAGATCCTGTTGTTTCTTGTTCCATCACCCAAACTATTTTCTGCTTCCCAAAATGAAGACAAATAGCTCAAATCTTCACATAGATTGATAAATTTGTCGGGTTTTAAATTGTCCGCTATTAAAGAGACCAGAGCCCTCTGCCTCACACTACGTCACAGATGGTGCGTTCGTGTGTAATCGGATTTCCCATGATTAAACACGGCTTGAAGTTCAAAATCACTTTTAAAGCAAAATTAAAGTGATTTATCATTTTGTTTGCAAAAACGAACCTATTTAAATGATAAAATATATATATTTTGAGCAATTTTATGCATTGCAAAAAAAAATCATGTCACCCCACCTTTAACATGCAGGTTAGCGAACTAGATCATAAAGGACCCTTCACATGTCATCGTCTCATCATTTGAGTGGCTTCCGTCAGGTCGCTGGCTCTGCTGCCCTGCCTGCAGGATACAGAGGAGAAGAGCTACCTTTGTGCCCAGGGTTGTCCAGCTCTTAAACAAATAGTCCTGTTTTTTAATATTCATACATACACATACACTACAGATACGCATCCCCTCTCCATACACATATACATCCTCACCCTATATGCCCACCCCTCATACACATACACACATACATCACCCCATTCCACAGGACTCTAGTTGCAAAAAAGGACTTATTTACATCATTGCCCATTTGCACCTTGTTCTGACTCCAGTTATCGCACTCATCACTGTGAGCTTTACGTAAAATCTGGCTGGTCATCTCTCAGCACTCGCAGATACACTCACTGGATATCCTTCATCTACAAGACCCTCCTAAACCTGGTCCCGTCATACCTCACCTCCTTAATACAAACATCACACAGTCAATACTCCCTGCGCTCTAACGATTTAGTCCTCCTGTCAGTTCCTCCTGTCAGAACTGAACTAGGAAAAAGAGCGTTCAGCTTCGCCGTCCCCTCAGCCTGGAACAACTTACAGAAAGATCTGAAACTATCAACATTCATCTCTCCTGGATCCTTTATGTCAACCGTAGTAGAAAATGTCATCAAGAAACTTGACCATTGCAGATGTTTCTAACCACTACTTATCCAATATACATGTCATTGTTGGTTTTTTTTGTCTGCTTGTTTTGTATATAATGTATATAGAAATCTGTCATATCCTGTTGGTTTTGAACTGTCAACATCTGTTTACTGTGATTGTAGTTTTCTTTATTTTCTTTTTGATAAGTGCAAATGCCTATTGCCAATGTGACGTGTGCTGCTGACCACTTGACCAGGTCACCCTTGTAAAAGAGATCTCGATCTCAATGGGCTCTACCTGGTTAAATAAAGGTGATTGATTGATTGATTGATAATGCATATTGGACTTTCTTCTATTTTGCATTTTTATTTTGTATTATTTTATGTATGCTCTATGTGCCTCTTTTATTTGCCCCCTCCCCCCCTCCCCCGGGGGGATAAATAAAGTTATCGAACTGAATTGAATTTAATTTAGTTTTGAAAGTACCATATTTTGATTGATTTGTCATGATCCTAATTTATTTATTTTTTTCTGCAAAAACTGAGTAATGCAGGCTGATTTCTTCAGAGTCTTCAATTTTTTTTTTATTCTTGTTTTCATGGGTTTCATGAGCTGGAAGCCCAAATTACGTAAAAATAAACAACTAAATACTTGAAATCATTTAAATTGTGGGCCCTGAATCTATCATCTATTAAATATTAACTTTTTTGAATGGAATTATGGAAGTTAAACAACTTTTCCATGATATTCTATTTTTTTGGAAAGGGTCTGTATATACTGTATATAGATCTATAGATATGTATACATACATACACAAACATACATATTCACATTTACCTTTTTTAAACAAAAACA